>JAQIWA010000478.1:0-31036 GCA_034693305.1 Eueremaeus valkanovi
TTTATTCGAACTTGAATTGCCTTGCACACATTATTGACATCCAGACCCATTCCTTGCCAAACCTAATCAGTAAAGTTCGTAACGAATATTCATTATATTTGAGTAAAAGAATTCTAGCACATCTTATCAAGCAACTTAATCCACATCTAATGGTGCTAGAATTAGTCGCCGGTACAGAAGCCAAACAATTTATTAATTGCTTAAATTTAGTTTGCATTGCATCAAGGTGCTTTTTAAAACAAAACTATTTGCTTAACAGCGAATCACATTTCGTATACATAGAAGTCTTTATTAGGGATGGCCAAGGTCGGCGAAGCTATAGGGGAGGGTAAAATGGCGGATTTTCGGCTCAAAACCCTAGGGGGTATAGGGGAGGGTATTTTGAATAACAAAATGGCCGCCACAATGGCCGAAAAATAGCGTTTAAAGTCGAAAATGGCCGATTTTGCCCGAAATTCGACCAATTTTGGCTTAATTTAGCTAAATTTAACACAATTTAGCATTAATTCACTTAAATTGAGCTTAATTTAGTTGAATTTAAGCAAAATTTAGCCGAAATTCGGTAAAAATCGGCCGTTTTAACCAAAAATGGCGCCTTCCGCGCCATATTTGGTATAGGTCGCGAGCAAAGTCGAGGGGGTCCCTCGCCACGTCAAAACCTAGCGGGGTATTTTGCCGATTTTCAAACCTAGGGGGTATTTTGGCTAGACCCCCCTTGGCCATCCCTAGACTTTATGTATTTGCAAAAGATTGGCAATCAATGCCTGAATGTCTGAATAAATTATAGTGAATTTTCAGACCTTTCTGTAATTTCTCTGAACAAGGACCTTTCCTGCTTCCAAGTTCCTGCTCATGCGATATGATTCTCAATGTGTTTGCAGTAATAGTTCTCTTACTTCAGGCGCTCTATCAAAACGAATCATCGTTTGTGACAATCATTTTGTTTGCATAACTCAATACATTTGAAAAGCATTTGCGATGAGAACTAGAAAATCATACTTTCCTTCTCTGTATTCATATATCTGTTCCCATATTCTATACGAATAAGAAATCAATTCTGTTCTCGAAATCCAATCGAAACTTACGTTTATTTTTGTTCAACCATTTTCTCGAAACGATTTATATGTTTAGAAAAATCTTTTATTTCAATTGATTTTCATTTATAAGATTTTGCAAATTAACTGCTTTTGGTATATAAATAGAATATTCTTCTCATCAGGAAATTAATCATTTTTTATATGACTCAGACTCTTCTCATCCCTCACTCGCTTTCATAATTGCAATCATTTATTTCATTTGTTTTATTGCTTTAAATTTTGGTTTTATTTTTTGTTTCGCTGCAAATGTGGAACACTTTCTGATTTATTTGTGTTGGGCTTAGACTGCAATTAGAATTAGTCATTGAATGCAACTATAGTTTGGTTTAAAATTAAAACAAATAAAAATAAACTCTATATGTATTGCATTTTCACAGCTATTCTAATAAAAAGCAATTTTACAACAACTGAACTGAACTGAAAGGAAAATATTAAAGAATCTGATAATCAGACCTTACAATAGGTTTTGTGGAAAACATTCAAAATAGCCATTAAATTAATCAATAATTTTATTGAATGTTATATTTTCAAAAATAATCTAATACTGTATATAATTTAAGACTAACCGATCAGGTTTTGACTAATCATTTGGTCTTAGCTTAAGTTCTAATCCCCTAATCCCCTAATCCGGATAAGTTCTAAATGTTGTCAAAATGGCTATAATTATAGTTCAATCCAATGACTCATTGTATCGAATCTGAATTATTTGATATTTTGTACGAATAGATGGTTTGAGGAGTACTTTGAGACCGATTACGCCCGATCTGGTACTATAGCCACCGATACCATACTATTAGATGCCGGACCTCTGTCTCAGTTCTCGCACGCAATTGAACCTCATCTACGACAGTTAGGAATGCCTACGACTCTACAGAAAGGTGTCGTCACTCTACTCAAGGACTATGAGGTCTGTAAGGAAGGTCTTCCTCTCAGCTCAGAACAGGCACGCATTCTGGTCAGTCATCTCAACCAATATATTATATATTATTATATTTTCTTTAATTAAAATCAATTATATTCAACAGAAACTGTTAGGAAATGAAATGTCAGAATTCAGGATCAAATTAGAGGCCGTTTGGGAGACCGACGGCTACTTCGAAGAGTACGTTCCCCTCGTTAGGCCTCAAACAGAGGAAAAGGATTCACGAAATAAATCGAAAAGAAATAAGAAAAACAAATCAAAAACAACAGAAGAAATGGTATCCGAAGACCAGAACAGTGACAACGAAGAGCTGATGACTGAAGAAGAATCGGATTAAATGTTTATTAATTTTAATGATTTTTCGTATCATTTGTTTGACATTTAATAAAAAATTTTTTATTCACAAAATGTTTTATCGATGAGTACAGATATCCCGATCCCTAACCCTAATTGTGCCCCGTTGGGGCCGGCTCTTCTCCCTTCCCTTTCTGGGTTGTCTTTGGTTTGGGTGAGGGTTTGGGTGTCTGTTTGGGTTTGGGTGTCTGTTTGGCTGAGGGTTTGGGTGTCTGTTTGGGTGTCTGTTTGGGTTTGGGTGTCTGTTTGGCTGAGGGTTTGGGTGTCTGTTTGGGTTTGGGTTTGGGTGTCTGTTTGGCTGAGGGTTTGGGTGTCTGTTTGGGTTTGGGTTTGGGTGTCTGTTTGGGTTTGGGTGTCTGTTTGGGTTTGGGTGTCTGTTTGGCTGAGGGTTTGGGTTTGGGTTTGGGTGTCTGTTTGGCTGAGGGTTTGGGTGTCGGTTTGGGGGAGGGTTTGGTCTGCGGGTTGGGTTGGGTTTTCATTGCGTTAAGGCTTACGGATAAGTTCTCTCCTGAACCCTCTCCGCCCTTCTCTCCTTCCTCTCCCTCTCCACCATTCTCTCCCTCTCCACCATTCTCTCCCTCCTCTCCCTTCTTCTCCTCTTTGCTGCCACAGCAGCCGTCCTGCCCTCCACCCCTCAGACGGAGCACCAGATGAAGAGTAGACTCTTTTTGGATGTTGTAGTCCGAGAGAGTGCGCCCGTCCTCGAGCTGTTTGCCCGCGAAGATCAACCGTTGCTGATCCGGAGGAATGCCTTCCTTGTCCTGGATTTTCGCCTTTACGTTCTCAATGGTGTCCGACGGCTCCACTTCCAGAGTAATGGTCTTTCCGGTCAATGTCTTCACAAAGATCTGCATTCCTCCCCTCAGGCGGAGCACCAGATGAAGAGTCGACTCCTTTTGAATGTTGTAGTCGGAAAGGGTTCGGCCGTCTTCGAGCTGTTTGCCCGCGAATATGAGTCTCTGCTGGTCGGGCGGAATACCCTCCTTGTCCTGAATCTTGGCCTTTACGTTCTCAATCGTGTCCGACGGCTCCACTTCCAGAGTAATGGTCTTTCCGGTCAATGTCTTCACGAATATCTGCATTCCTCCCCTCAGACGGAGCACCAGATGAAGAGTCGACTCCTTCTGGATGTTGTAGTCCGAGAGAGTGCGCCCGTCCTCGAGCTGTTTGCCCGCGAAGATCAGGCGCTGTTGGTCCGGAGGAATGCCTTCTTTGTCTTGGATTTTCGCCTTCACATTCTCGATGGTGTCGGACGGCTCGACCTCCAGAGTAATGGTCTTTCCGGTCAATGTCTTAACAAATATTTGCATTTTGTGATCGATTTCCTAAACAACGAAAGCAAAGGATTAATAGGTTTTAGGTTTGAGTCAAACAAATGGAGTCATCGATAGGGCGTTGGCTCGGATTGGCATCAAATGCAGACAATTGTCTGAATATTGTCTTCAATTCAATACAATTCAAACCAATTATAGTGACCACAAGTGGACAGTAATCATGGGTTGAATGCATACCTTTGACTGATTTGGAGAACAATTATAAATGTGTTGAAAGTGTTTTCAAACGACTTATTGTTGCGAACAATGGCTGAGAAGTGAGAACTGAGTACTCAATACAGTATTCAATACTCAATATTAGTCTCGCTTTAGCTCTCTATCGCTTATATACCCGATTCTCAGCACTCGCTTCTCATTGGTCTACATGTCTATAGACGTCATATTATAGTGCATTTGGAGAACATTAACGTCGTATGCATTCAATGTTTTTGCACTGAAATCATATGAACTGCAGTACAGAAGTAATGCTCAGACAGTCAGGCAGTCATACGACTGGAGTTTGCAATCAATGACTCGATTATACGCTATTAATACGAATACTGCAGTTATTGCAGTCATTTCAATGACTCTGCTCTACAGTATGACTGTAATGCCATTGCATTGAATGAATTGGGTTTAAAATACGCAAACTTTAGACAAAATACTAAAATATTTATTAAATAATTATATGAATGAATGAGATCTGAATTATTTGATAATAAGAAGGGGTTAGCGAACAGCAGACAAAGGCTCACAAAGCAGACAACTATTATGAATGTGAATGAGTGTACACTAATTGCTATTAAATAGCAATTGAATTCATTTGACTCACATTTACAGCCAATTGTCAATTGATTAGACATTTGATAAATATGTTTAAAAAGTTTGAATCTCTTTATCATATTCTCAATCAATACAATTGATTACATAATTGTTTGCTTTGATTGCATAAGATTTGTATAAAATTAAATAAAATGTAATTTAAGTCTAATATCTTTGAACTCAATTAATAGCTTTGTTTGCATTGATTTGATTCACGTCTTTAAGAGTGAAAACAATTGAATGATTTATTAATGTGTTTAACATTCTCTCTGTCAGAGTCTGACAGCAATCAACTGATGATTAAAAATAGATTTTAGGCTTAATTTGAATCAAGTTTTCGGATAAACAGATAAACAGATTGTTTAACAAAATATTTATTATTTTTATTGTAATTCAAAACTATAACTATTGATACAAAAACACAATAAGAATAATATAATTAATTTAATTGAATTACAAATTATATAACAATTTTTAAAACGTATTCAAAAACTAAATTTAATTTAATTTTTGATTTTTTAAACTTATTTCTAGAAAATAGATATAAAAATAAATTTATATTAAAATTAAGTATTTTTTATACAAAAATATATTTTAATTGATTTAAAGGAACTTTGAATTCATAGCAATTCAGATGATATACAATAAATAATTTGTCTTTATATCCAAACCTATGGATCAGATCCTAATCTCTTCGTCTACAGTCAGACCACTGTTTAAGTCGTTTCTCTCTATATTAGGCGAAGAACTCAACGGCGATAGCGATTGAAAGCCGTTATTGATATTCCCTGTCATTACCAGTGATGGCGAGGGATGTGATACGCGATTAGACATATGAGCCGTCAAGTGATGTCTATGTGATGTCTTCGCGTGGTTTTGGTGGTGAGTCGATGAGGCAGTCGATGAACTTCTTGTAGACCCGCTTTCGACGGCCATTTGGGCCTCAATGGTAGACATGTCTTGTTCTCCGTTGGAAGCCTTGAGTCGAGCGATCTCTGCGAACACTGAGGCCAAGGGCTGGTATTTGGGTCCCCAGTGTTGCAGATAATCCCAATTATAGGATCCGCTCAGCTCTTCCTCCGAGTGCACGATTGAGCTCAAAGAGCCGCACATTTGTGGCCAATCATCCGATTGAGCGCCAGTTAGGATGCGATTCCTGTGCTCTCTGTGCTGTCCTCTCCCGCTATTAATACGCGGAGAACTGATATTTCCCAACTGATCCAGAACCACGTCCTCCTCCTCCTCGTCCTCCAGAGCAGTCGACGACTCTTCCCTATCGTCTTCGTGATGATTAATGACCCCGAGTCGGGCCAAGTACTCAGCAGTGGTGGTCACATCACTGTCCTCTTCGTCGCCGTAATAATTGCCGCTTTCGTTAATCATCCGAATCTCTTCGTCGACGTCATCCATGTCTGCCTCCACTTCGTCCTCGTCTTCAGCAGATCCGCGGCCACTGGAGGCCGAGTGGCCCTCAGCGCTGCTCAGAGCGGCTGAAGAGGCCAGAGTCACGTCGTTATAACAGGGCGGCGCCGGTGGGGCTGACCCGTAATGAGATGTATGGTGTGAATGATATGTAGGGTCTGTCCCTCCGACGGGTCCTATCTTTCTGAGAAGTGATCCGATATTATGCGGACCGATATGTCTGACATGATCTGACATCAGGTGCTGTTGTTGTTGGTGTTGATGCAGACGTATGACGACAATACTGACCAGCAGTACGACAGTAATCAACATCAAGAGTACGATTAAGAACAATATCCAACCGGGAAGTGATGTCGAGTTGGATGTCGTGCCGCTCGAACTGTCCTCTGCTTTGATGACTCCACTTATGTCTGGACTGTCGCTAACGATCGAGAGATTGACGTCGACTACAGTCAAGGCGTTCATAGAGTTGGGTCGACCCGAAGAGGCGGAGATTATGAGCGAAAAATGTCTTTGAAAGTCAAGTCCTGTTGTCGTCATATATATTGTTCCCGAAGTCGAGTTCACACTGAAGTAGTCGACAGTATTTGTTGGCGAAGAACTGCGCAAACTGTAAATCACTTTGCCATCCGGTCCACTGTCAGCATCACTGGCCAACACCTGACCCACTTTGACCTGAGAGACACCATTGGTTGTAATGCCTTTGAATGAATAGGATTCGGACGTAAAACGCGGCGCATATTCATCGACTGATCCGATTTGGATCTCCAGAAGAGTTTCGATTGAATTGCACTCCAAGTGACCGACGCGGGTGTCAACGGCCCGAACCAATAGCTTATAGACCGGGGGCGAGAACTCAATGCTCTCGTAATCGATTTGATCGCTGGTCACTAAATACCCGGTTTTGGAGTCGTATACGAAAGGACTGATTGCGTCAATCAGTTTAATGAATGTATAGGTAAGCGAATCGGTGTCCAAATCAAAGGCATTCAGTTTTATCACTTTCGTGCCAACGGCCACATTCTCGTCCACTATTGTCTTGTAGTGAGGGATAGGGAACTTAGGGCAGTGTTCGTTGACATTAACCACATTTATGTTGATTATAGCGAATGAGCTGACAGTTTGAGAGTCAGTGACCGACACCTGAGCCACGACTCCCAACCGATAGTAGTCGAGAGTTTCGAAGTCCAAGTTGTGGTTCACATAAATAATGCCATTGTTTTCATCGACTCTGAAGTGCGATAAATGATTTCCACTGAATATTCTGTACTTTATTTTATCGCTATTTGTCAACGGCTTCAATGACTGGACTTCAGTACCGATCGATTCGTTTTCATTGATTTCCACATCAAATATAGTAGACTTGAATGCGTTGTGAGTTGTCTTGTCTTCTGCCGTGTATTTGATTTTGACGTTCACTAGAATAGAGTTATTCTGATTATCATTAGTCGGGGTTATTCTTAGACTGTATTCCTCTTTCAATGGCTTTTTAGTCAAAACCAATTCATTTCCCCTCAAAATAACAAAGTTTTTGTTCGCGTTTCCGCCGGTTATCACATAATTTCGGTTGAGTTTCGGTAACTTTAATGCTGTGCTCCCTATTTGACTCATATCTATTTCGATGTTCACATTCCTCTCCTTTTTGTTTTCACTGTAACTATTAGTTCCCAAAACCCGAATCACAAGAGAGGCCTGACTTTGCAGTTCGTTTCCCAAATATTTTGCGAATATTATTAAATTAAATATTTTTGAGTTTCGAAACTTCAAAGTCTTGTTGTTGTAAATGATTCCTCTGTACTGATCGATATAAAAGCCATTTTTGCCCGATTCCGGTCCCAACCCGTAAATTATTTTCTTGTTTAGCGCTTTGTTTTCGTTAACCGTTACCCGGAATATATCGCAATTAGTTAAGTGTAGAACACATTTATTGTCTTCCGAATCGATTTCAACGTAAAAATTGCTTTCATTCGTGAAAATTGGTTTTTGTATGGAAACACTTCGCTTGACATTAATGAGTACTTGGGTTTCCACTGTATGTATGGAATCACTCGAAGCTATGTTCAGATAGTATTGATTTGAAATGTTTTTCTCATTTTTGGTATTAATTTCATTTAATCGCGATTTCAATGTAATCCTTCCGGTGTAGAGCCCAATGTCGAACAGGTCCTCACCGCTGGACAGGTGGTTTGTGCGCTGCTTCTGATATGTCAGCATTGGAAAGGTGTCCACATCATTGGCCGTCAGAGTGGATACGAGTGCTCCGATTTCTTCGTTCTCACTAATACTTATCTCCTGATAGGGCGGAAACACCGGTACGTTATCGTTGACTGCAAACAGACGAACAAAACATTGAAAATGTATTGATTTTTAAAATTATTTTTTAGACATACCGTCGATGACTACTATCTCAAGAGTGCAGTGCGAAGACAACTGGAACTTGGAGTTCGAGTCGGCTGTATGTGAGCCGTCATTACTCGTGGCATCGTTTGCAACGATCTTAAGCGTATAGTGATCTCTGATCTCCCGGTCCAATACGATGTTTGTGCGGATAATACCACTGCCGGGCGGGTCAATAGTGAAGGCATTGTCGTGATTGCCCTCAAGAATATGGTAAGTGACTGGTTTGTGGCCAGACATGAATTGCTTGTTGTTATCTATATCTATGGCGCTTATCTGTGCCACCAAAGAACCGGTCGGTTCGCCCTCTTTGATGCTCGATATGTAGTGCTTTTGCGTGAATTGCGGTGCGTTGTCGTCAACTGAGCCATAAAATTGTTTTTAAGTTAATTTAGTTTTTCTAAAAATACTGATCACTTGTACTAACCGTTAATCAATTCAATGCTAACATTGAAATACTGTCCGGCAATCGAGTTGTGAGGCTTTCGCGCGAACACTATTAGCTCTATAAACGATGGCTTTGACTCAAAGTCAAGCACTTCTTGTATTGTTATGACACCTGTGCTGGGGTTTAGTCCGAAATAGCTATAATTGACTGTAGAATACGCGAACTGATAGACATATTTTTGGTGATAAGTGGCCGAACGTAAGCCCAGATTTATGATTTCGGTGCCGATCGGTGTGTTCTCATTCACATCCACTTTCAATGGCATTATATTAACGTTTTTACTCTTATCTATACCACCGATAAATACTTGTAGCAGAGAACGAGTGGCCAGTTGTGTGTTCGAACCCCTGTACACCTCAATGATAGCCTCATAGTATTCATGACTGAGCGGTCGCTTCACTACTATTGCACCGCTTTGTGAATGAATGTTAAAGTAGTCCATAAAAGAGTGATATCCGTCGCCATTGTTGACGACTCGGAATATAAGGTTATCCGATGAATGGGTCGATGTTTGGCCGGTTATCAATTCAATGGTTCCAATTTCATGGCCTACTCTGTAATCACCTTTGGATCCGTCAACGGATATAATATAGGGATAACTCTTGAGTTTAGGCATCAAATTGTTGACATTGTTTAGTAGAGTCACGTGAACTGTGGCCCGGGATGTATGCGATTCGTAAGCATCAGTTCCGACCTCAATGGCGGCCACATCGAAGATGAATACATTGGAATTAGTGGACTCCGAAAGGAAAGTGAGGGAAGGCGTGTGCACTCCTATTTCGCCGCTTTTGGAATCGATGTTGAAATAACTGGAGAACTCATTGGTTGTGTTTATTGCGTACAGAACTTGATCTCCATCTGAATCTATAGCCCGAACAGTGACCACATTTGTGTAGTCACTGATGGAGTTATCAATAATAGCGTAATAATTGGTTTTGTCAAAGACCGGGGCGTTATCGTTGACATCTGTGAGCTCTACAGTGATGTTGCAGTTGGAAGAGTAGAGCGAATCACTCACTTCGACCACCAATTGGTAGACATTCTGTTTCTCTCTGTCCAGAGCAGCGTTTGTACTCAATTCCCCTCTCTGTGCGTGCAGTGAAAACTTGTTGGCCGTATTGCCCGACAGTATTCTGTAATTGAGACCCACTTTTGAAGCACCCAAACCGTGCAGGTCTTTATCGATTGCAATAAACGTGTGAAACAAAGTGCCCGCAGATATGCTTTCGGGGACTTTGATCTCATAGTTAGTGTTCAGAAAATACGGAATATTGTCGTTCACATCAATCAGCTATTGGTTTAGCAAATAATCAAAATCAATATAAATATAAATTACTCTAATATAAGGACTGTTCGCATAGATTAGAAGCAAAAGTTCATAAGTTTCTATCTTTTCTAAATGTGGTCTTGCTCAAAAGATTTTTGCTCAAAGGCATTCAAAAAAAGGGTTGAGTTCTGAGTTGAAGAATCATTGAAGACTATAATCTGACTGTATCTTGTTCATTTATCTCAATGATCTTTATGATTGAACACATATTTAATATGTATTTAAAGGATATATGAATACAACTGTACTGTAAAGTAAAGAAAGACTTACTTTGATGTGAGCGTAAGTCAGAGCGAAATGTTTGAAGTTCTCATCGAAAGCATAGATCGGAATATTGAATGACTCGTATTGTTCGCGATCTAAATGTTTGGTTAGTTTTAACTCTCCGTTCCGTTGGTTGAGTGAGAAATAATCGAAATACTGATAGCCTTCTGGGATCAGATAAGTGAGATTAGAGTATCCTGGGTCATCACTGTCTTTGGCCTCGACCTGGAGCAGCAGTACATTCAGGTTAACGTTTTCCATAACTTCTTTTTCATATGCTTTGCGCACAAAGACAGGCGACTCGTCGTTACAGTTAATCACTTTAATTGTTATGATTGTGGAGACACTAATCAACGGCCCTTTGATGTCGTGGACCAGTGCTGTGATGTTTATCTTATACTCCTGTCGTCTCTCATAATCAAACTCACGATTTATAGATAGGAATCCGGTTTCAGAGTTAAGACTGAACTCAGAATCGCTTCCAATAGTGTTGTAATGGTTGAGCTCATACTTAATGATGAAGTCCTCGTGACTGACATTAATCCTGAACTGAAGTATATTTGAGCCCACTTTACAGCAGTCCTCATCCAGTTCTATATACTTCTCATTAATGAACCCAATGTTCCCGATTCTCTTGTCTGAGCTCAACATCCGAACCCTCACAGGTATGCTCTCATAGATTTGATCGCCTTTTTTGGCCAACAAAGTCATAACAAACTCTTCGTGAAGTAGTTTATGGATCATTGACTGATCGAAAGGTCGGAACTGAAGAATATTTCCGTTTATAGAGAATAATCGTTTCAACACATCGTCTGCTATCAGAGGACTCGTTATCTCATACTTAATATTCTTACAATTAGTTCCGTTCAGATGCAAGACATCAGTCAGTCGTCGATATTTGTTAAGATTATTCAAAGGTATCTTAATTTCATACAAATCCATATTTGATTGAATAGGAAAGGGATTGCAATCATTTTGGTCATCCATTATGTTTATATGGATTTTAATGAATTGTTTGCATTGTTTTGTGCCGCGAGTAATGGCCTCGTTCTCCACCAGTGCCAAAGAGCACTGATCGGTGTCAACACATATATTCAATTCGTATTTGTCTTTAGTTTCGTAATCCAATTGATTCGATAAAATAAGCTTAAGATTGGGTCCATTCATACTGTCCAACAGGAAAGGTATGTTTTCATTAGTGAATGTGTTGTAATAAGTGGAGAATCCGTTCCGACAATTGTTCTCTATATTGTGACCATTGGTTTTGGAGGTCTGTATGACAAACGATCCGATCTCTTCTCCGACCAGAACCGACTCAATCACATCAATCGTATGAATGTCTGTCTTCTCGTAAATAAAATTTTGTAATTTCTTCTGAATTACATCGATGTTAAGGATCTTGACTTTGGATTTCTTGCCGGCGCCGTCAGTGGCCAACAGTGACAACTTGTATGAAGCGATTTCTTTGATATTAGTCTTCGTATTAATGTTTCCGTCGTTTCGATCGATTTCGAAGGTCTCGTGTTCTTCGACTAACGAGTAATAAACAGTTCCGTTGTCTCCGAAGTCCGGATCGTAAGCCTTAACCGCTGCAACGACAACACCCGCCGGCGTTCCCAACGATACCGTTACTGGTTTTACCTCTTCTGCGAACTCAAAAGTCGGTCGATTGTCGTTGACATCCAATATATTGATGGACACAATGGCTTTGTCCTCACTATACAGCGGTTGAGGCGTTCCCTGATCTCTGACCTCAACATTAAACTCGTATTTATCCTTCAATTCTCTATCGATCGTTGATTTCAAGTATATTTCACCAGTGATTGGATTCAATTGGAAAACACTTAACTCTGATGTCTGACTGTCACTAATGTTGTAACGAAGGGAAGCATTGTTTCCCAAATCCGGATCCGTTGCAGTGATTCTGCCGATCAGAGTTCCGACGCCTGTGTTCTCCACAATTGTGAACACATATGAGTTCTCGAGCCAATGGGGCCGATTGTCGTTCACATCAATCACAGTTATGGCCATTGCGGCCACATTACTGAGCGGTGCGGGAGAGCCGTGATCTGTGACCTTCACTTTGATTTCATACTTATCTCTGGTCTCTCTGTCCAACAGTTCTTTGATGTAAAGCATTCCGTTGTTCGGGAATATTCCGAACGGTTGTTGTGATTCCGTGTCTGAACTCACCAAAGAGTAAGTGAGCCGAGCGTTGTTGCCGGTGTCGGCATCGGTTGCTTTTAATTGAAAGAACTGTGCGTTCACTGCAATGTTCTCCAACACATTGACTTTGTATTGAATTCTAGGGTCAGTTGTCGTTCCGGCGAAGACGGGTTCGTTGTCATTGGAGTCCTGGACCAACACTTCCACAAATAGATCTGAACTGAGATTCGCGCCATCGGTGGCAGTGATTCTGAACTTGTATTGACTTATTTGCTCGAAATCCAACTGAGAGTTCAAAGTGACGGCACCTGTACTTTGATCTATACTGAACGGCAGAGGAGTAGTCATTGCATTGTTTTCGACATTAGTTATAGAATATCTGATTCGACCGAAGACTCCGGAGTCGAAGTCGAGCGCGTGTGCGACCAGTATTGTCACGTTATGTGCGAATGTGTTTTCGGGAACACTTATCTTCAGGTTATTTGTGACAAAAACGGGTGAATTGTCGTTCTCGTCCAGAATCGTGACGTTAACCTGGGTGTGGCCGTACCGG
The DNA here is from genome assembly GCA_034693305.1 of Eueremaeus valkanovi. Lineage (NCBI taxonomy): Eukaryota > Metazoa > Arthropoda > Arachnida > Sarcoptiformes > Eremaeidae > Eueremaeus > Eueremaeus valkanovi. The sequence continues at coordinate 13,086 of JAQIWA010000478.1, forward strand.
TACGGACCCGGAGTTCGGCCACTGAATGCTTGAATGTTAAGCATAAGAAAGCTATGCTTTTCGTGATCGATATGATCCGAGCGAACACTGATTATTCCGAGCGATGAATCAATAGTGAAATACCCGTCCGGATCACCCGAATAGATAACATACGAGATATTCGTCGAGTCTTTCACATCGTTTTTGGCCGAAACTGTTCCGACAATAGTCCCAGACTTGACGTTCTCATAGACCTTAAAGTTGTACTGTCTTTGCGAGAAAACTGGTGGCGCAGAGTTGGGGTCGCCATTGGACAGCACCGACACGTGAACGATGGCCGGGATTTTTGATTCTCTATTTCCTCCATCTTTGGCACTGATAGTCAACTGATGTAAAGGTTTGGCAGAACTCAAAGGCTTAACAATAAATAGTTTTCCGGTTTTCTCCTCGATTTCAAAGCCTTCCTCTTCGTTGCCATCTTTTATCCAATAACTAATAGTTCCGAACGGATGTCCCGTAGAGTCTCTGTCGGTGGCGGCCACAACGACTATAGGCGTCGGTTCACTACTATCGCCCGGATATCTGGGCTTTTCTATGGGCACTATATTCTCGCGTACACTCACTTTGTATTCTCGCGGATAAAATACGGGATAATTATCGTTCGTCTGTAAAACAGAATTAAAATATGTTTTCAATATTCAAGTGATTTGTTGTACTAAAGGAACAGAGCTTTTGATCTGATGGTCACTCACATCAACCACTTGTACTTTAATCATTGCAGTCGTCGATAAACCGCCTGAAAATCAATTCAATTAAGTTTAGCCACAATAGTGTTAAGAGTACTCATCACTATAGGTCTTACCTCTATCTGTGGCCAACACTGGTATGTCGTAAGAATTTCTAGTCTCGTAATCCAATTGTCTGGCAATGCATAACTGGCCAGTGATTGGATGTATAGTAAAATCTTGCTGATAGGCATTGATATTAGTGGCCATAACCGACATAACAGTATTCATAGTCGTGTAGTTAACCATAGCATTGAAACCACAGTCCGGATCACTGGCAGAGATCTTGAGAATACAATTGCCGATCGGCTCGTCTTCTCTGACTGTTATGTTATAAAAGCTTTGGTCGAAAATCGGTTCGTTGTCATTGATCTGAAATGAACACGGATTAGATTTAGAAATGTGATCACTGATCAGATTGTTTGGATTGGCGTATATTTACATCACTAATAGAGACAATTAATGTAGTGGTCGCCGAAAAGGCAGTGCTGGACACTGTGCTCACAGGAGCAGTATCTGTGGCTAAGATTATTAATTTAGGCATTGAATCGGTTTCGCAGTCGACTTGTGATTGAGTTGTAATGAGACCAGACTTGGAATCGATTGAAAACCATTTAGAGTTAGAAGTGTTTTCATAGTTTCGCTCTAAGAATGAGTACGATATCTGAGAATCACTGTCCGGATCGACAGCTTTGGCCCGAAAAACACTGCTTCCGATGTCTGCAGCCTCTGGTAGAGTCACGTGATATGTATTGCTTTCAAAATATGGCGGATTATCGTTAATATCGAGAACTTCGAGTTCGAAACTGGTTGTGGTATTCAATGGAGGACTTCCCTGATCTGTCACTATAACAGTCAGAGTGTATTTGGATTTGTGCTCTCTGTCCAGAGCTCTCGTCACCACAATCAGGTATATGACGTTGTCCTGAGTGCTCAAACCAAAACTGCCGTCACTTCCGGCCAATGAAACCGACAGCCCTTTCATTAGGTTTCCATTTGTCTCTGTATCGACCGGAAGATCACCAGAATCTGCGTCATTGACTGAGACCCGGGCCACCAAATCCCCAATCCTTGCATTTTCGGGTATCTCTGGTCTCGCGTTTTCGGTCAAAAACAACAAACTAATGGTCGGCTGATTGTCGTTCACATCAGTCACACGTATTGATACAAAAGCTGAGGTTTCGAGTGGTTGAGCGCCGGAATCCCTGGCGATGACTACCAACTCATGGATCTCTTTGGACTCGAAGTCAAGAGGTTTGGCGACGAATATCCAGCCGTTGTTTCGATTGATTCCAAAATAAGTGGACAGTCCGGACAGGGCTGAGTTCTTGCTGTGTATGGAGTAAGTTATGAGTCCATTGTCACCCTGGTCATTGTCGGTAGCGGTCACTCTTAACAGCGATGTGCCTAAAGTCACATTTTCGGCTACATTTCCGTAATAATGGCTTTGACTGAACACCGGTTCGCAGTCGTTGTGATCCAACTGTTTATTGAAATCGAGTCAATCAGTTGTCCAATGATTACAATCTATTCATTGGTTCACAGATTACTCACAATTGCAATCCGAACTGTCATTTCATCGCTGAGTTGGGGCTGTCCGCCATCCAGTGCTTCTATAACAAGCGTATAACTGGAAATGGTTTCGCGATCCAGTGCTCCGTTCACTTGAAGGTCCAGATACAAGACGTCATCCCTTTCTCTGTGACTTAACAGTCGGAACGCATTTCCTATATTTCCCGAAACTATTCTATACTTTTGAGTTCCGAATTGACCTAAAGTTTCGATTTAAAAGTTCAGTCAATCACTGGATGTGCAAGTTTTGAAGACTTTATAATATCAGACCCAAATCCAAATCCCTGGCCGGTGGGAGAGTACGCTTCACATCTCTGGGTTTACTGTTTTCTGGAAATTCCAAATCTATTTCTTCGGTTGAAAATTGAGGCGAATTGTCGTTAATGTCTTCGATTGTCTGCAATGAATGCAAACCTATTAGAAATACTATTTTCGCTAATAAGTCAATCAATCAGTCGATACATACAATTGTGACTCTAATGTTGGCGCCGGTCAGTGGTATGGCTATAAAAGAGTAGTAACTGCGCTGTTCCCGATCCAATTGCACTGCTGTTCGAATTTCTCCCGTCGACTGATCTATATTGAGATCGGTGTCGACGCCTCCGACCCCATTGCCTGATTGACCGGGTGATCTTATGTTGGAAGCATTTGGTTTATGGGAACCACCCGGAACCGGGACTATGAGATATGGCGGCTGAGTATTGATTGAAGAGTTGGATGACTTGATTACACCGATCAATGTGCCGATGGGTACCCCTTCTAGTATAGAGAACTTGAGCTCTAACTGGTCGGCATGTGTTGATGTATAGGCGGCGGCGACGCTCTCTTGAAGAGACCAACAGTTTATACATTTGTTGCTAATTATATACAGAATTATTAGAAATAAATGAAAAGTTTGTAGACTTTTATTAAAACACTTTTCATAGAGTTTTATCATTTTCTTCGTTCTGTTGGTTCAGATTCTATATCCGACGACAAACATCTCAACACAGGTTTGTGTCAACACTTTTCAGTGAAACAAATCAATAAAATTCCTAAACATTTATCATTTCAATCATTAAAAGAGTAATTAAAAGACTGGAAAAAAGGTATAAATGTTTGTAATAAACTTTTGGGCCAATAGTTGTTCCAAAACTGATGCCATTTATCTGTGGATATAATTGATGTCAAACACAAAGAACTTTTATTGTGGTTTAAGATAATTTGGATCCGAAACAGAGGCGTATTATAGGAGACCTAAAGCCAAGTCTGCTATTCATAAAAACAATTTTGTGTTCAATTCGACGACAGTTCACATAAAAGTCCGAAAGCATTGATTGTCACTTAAAGTGAAAAAGTTTTTACTCTTCAAAAGCCATTTTGCAATTTGTGTTATCAGTCATAGGTCTCTATGCGGGCCGTGATTTCTATGCTGTAGGACCGGATCGACCACTGCTCCAATCAGTGGAATTCAAGTGCAGGGCTATTACTGGTGCACAAAGAAGGGGAGAGAGAGAGAGAGAGAGAGACCATCGAAGGCATTGAACCCTATGATTACCTGAACAGGTACTCAACATTCACAACAGAATTTCTGTGTGCAGTCGCGTAACCCTGTGCTCCAGCAGTTCGATCAGCACTAATACACATTCTTTCGGTTAATAAAGTTTTAAAAGTTTTTGTTTTTGAATGCATTGGATCTGCTTTTCATGTCTTAAGCACTTTGATGTTTGCTTTGATTTGATCCCAATTCCAGTTCTGATGTGTACGCGACTGAAGCGCAGGCAAAGAAATAATGATTTGAAGGCAAGTCTGCCAATAACAACATAGTGCATGATAGAGAGGTACAGTAGAGAGGACTGGGAGCTCCGATCAAATAGCCTCAAGTCTGTCGCCTCCTCTAATGCAGTTGTGATAATAGAGTGCATTCAGTGGAGCCGTTCTTACCATTAAGTCTTCTCTACGGCTCTCTATAGCGTTGCCGAGTATTCGCTCGAATCCAGACTTATCTTAATTGAAATTTAATTGTATGCCAGGTATGTGCACAGGCATATGCTCAGGGTTGTGCACCAGGTATAACTTACTCTCACCTATACAACTGGCTCATTTAATATACAGTTTTTGCTCTACTATTTATCACTACAGTTGTGATACTGTACTGGCACAGTTACACTGTACTGGCACAGTTTTACCTTATAAGTTAGTATAACCTACAAGGTAGTATATTACAGGACATACTGTGAAGTATTTTCATTTCTTTTAAACTGATTACTTCAATGCATCTTGGTACTGTTAGCACTTATAAGCAGCATACTTAACAAATTCTAAATATGCATCAAACATTAGGCGCAAACATAGAGTCTATAATTGAACCTTGCTTATTGAATAATATTATTAACTGTAAGAATAACGAAGCTCAGAAGTGACTTGATTCTATTTGAAAAATATATACAGTGTAGGGTAAGACTACTGTAGCAGTATATAAGTTGATAAGTGTGTCTGCTCAGTTGGATGTGTCCATAGCCGGTGCACACTTATCAAAGCTCAAAGATCTCATTCTATGTTATTCTTATGAAATGAGTTTCAAATTTGAATTCATTTCTCATTCAATTATATTATGAACATTTGAATGCCATTAACCGGTAAATGGTCTGCATTTCAGACATACTATCGTATAATTAGCGCAAAAATCAATTGTATTGATGAGTAATCCAATGGAAAGATAGCATTTCTATACATACCTGTGCTTTGGCTCCAGTTTTGAACAGATATTCAGATACTGTTTTGAGCGCTCAATACATACACACAAACAGTGAATACATTGTCTGTTAAACTGTTACTCAGTTTTGTGACAATTACTGACAATTAGTTCTCAAATACACAACATTTGAATCGATTTTAATTATATTTTATTTATATTTAAATTAATTATTAGTAAGAAATCAAATGTTTTTGATTTAATCCATAATTTAATTGAACTTTATTTGTCTTAAAGTATACAATGAATGCCAACAACACTGACGAGGAATATCTGTTCGCCGATGAAATACTGGCTCTGATTAATGACAAGACAAACGATTTGACCGAAACTGATGGCCAAAACACAGAATCGATTGCAAGAACTGAAACAAAAGCAACGCTTAAACTGATTGATGAAAATGAGGACATATTTGGAGTTAAAGACAAACCAATTGCCGGCAAAAGCAGTGAATCCAATGGCAAACCGAGTGTCGAAGAACTGTTCGGCCCATTGAGTGACGAAGAGTTGGATCCGAACCAGTGTTTGACTGAATCGGGAAAATCGATTGCAGAGAGTCTGAAGACATTGGACTCAAGAAGTGTTTCGTTATTCCAATCGAATCACAAGAACTCGAAAAACAATATTTGGACACAAAATAAGTCGAACTCAAAGTCGAACCCAAAGGACGACTCAATTCGAGACATATTTTCTGGAATTCGTTTAATAAATCCAATGATATCTTCGGATCGAATGAGACAATTGATGTCCGGAAGACAAATGATTAAAATGTCTTTAATTAAGTCGAAAATGAATGCGAATACGAATGACATCGAAGGGGATTGGGTTACCATTGGAGTCATCGTCAATAAGATTGCGCCCAAAGTCAGCAAAAATGGTAAACAGTATTCGATTTGGAAGTTATCGGATCTGAAGACCAGAAGTGTCGTCACATTCTTCCTCTTCGGCGACACTTATGCCGAACACTGGAAACTACCCGTCAGTTCCGTAATTGGTTTACTTAATCCGAAGATCATGTCTTCCGACAGCACTTCTGATCGCAACTCGAAGTACACGAATAAAAGCGAAATCTGTTCCATAACTATCGACAGTTCGGCCAAACTCTTGCTGTTGGGAACGGCCAAAGACCTGGGCTATTGTAAAGCTGTTAAGAAGAATCAAGAAATTTGTGGCCAATTAATCAATTTGTCTGAAGAAGACTACTGTAGTTATCACATCAGAACCGCTTACAAGAAGTTCAGCTCAAAGAGAGCCGAAATTCAGACATCTTTTTCAAATGTTGGCCCAAAAAAGGGTTCGGATTATTCAAACGGCTCTCTGTTCGCCAACGCCTTCAATGACAGCGAAACCAAAGACATTCCAGTGATTGAAACGAAAACCTTTAGTAAAACTCAACTCAAAGACAAAAGAGATAACGAAATGAAAACTCTGTCGAAAGTAATATCGAATCCGATCTCAAAGGCCGCCAAAAATTTGGCCAAAAGTATGACTGAATCCAAAAGTGAGGACAAGAGTGAGAAGTGTTCAGTAATATCAGCCAAAGATGTGTTCAAATCGCTTAAGAGAGAGACCAATAGTTTGGGTTACACTCAGTTCGTGTGCCCGACGTTAGCCAAAGGGTATAAAAGCGGACAAATGATTGACTTGAGTGCCGGCTCTGACTCCAAACTGAGAGCAATTCAGACATTGAAAGCAAAGCCGATTCAGAGCTCAGATCCGAATGCAGTGAAAAAACAACAAAACAAGAGATCTCTCGACAAAATCAAAGCCAGAATTGATAGCGAATTAAATGATGGCTCAACTGATCCGAACGCAGACGAAGAGAAAAAATTGAAGAAATTTAAAAACGATTTAATAGATAAGGCTTTGAATGAGAAATCGATTCACGCGATTGAGGCCGAGTTCGCCGAATCCAATGGTCAGCGAAAATATTTCGCGACTCTTGAGGCGAAAGAGAAAATGGAAAACAAATTATCGGAAATGTATGAAACGGAATGTCTTGTAATCAGTTGCAAGACTTGCAAATATACGGCGCACTCGGCCTCTGACTTGTGTAAGAAAAGTGGACACAAACTGGTCAGACATAAGGCGACCAAAAGGTTCTTCAAATGTAAGACTTGTCGGAACAGAAGCTTTACGTTCAATGTCTTAATGCCGACCAAACCCTGCTCTAAGTGCGGAAACACCTCTTATGCCAAGACTTCGATCATAAATGTGATTAACATTAATATTATTCATATTTTTATTAAAATTTTTAAAATTAAAAAATATTTATTGTTTTGTTTGTATTAATAAACAGATCAAAGAAGAGACGACTCTTTTGGATAAAAAACTTCAAATCCGAGGCGAAGAACAAATGTTTTTGAATAGTTTGCGATAAGAATCGGAAAATTTTTAATTCATATAAAAATCATTTGTTTTTTAATTACTTTTAAATAATTTTTTAATCGATTTATAATTAATTTTTTAAATTCTGTAAAATATATTTACAAAGAAATGAATTGAAATAAATCTAAGCTATTATTAATACGACTGCAGTGGTCAGCACTAGTAAGCCCTCGTGGGTTCGGACGGTTAGGTTCGTGTTATTTGAACTAATTTCTCAATCGATTCCTAATTCAGTCAATCTTTGCGTCAAATTAGAAGACTTGCGAACAAAGGAGTCATTAGTTTCTTAGCTTAAGCTTCAATGACATCCTGTGCACAGGTATTATAATAGAGCAGAACTTGAGCTCCAATTTGGGTGTAATAGTACTACTGATAGAGTATTTGTTGATTGTCTTTTGGTCAGCACTGCCTGACCGGAGGGCGAAGCTATTCCTAGCGGCAGCAGAACAGGCCTCAAAAAAGACTGGTTTTGGGCTCATTCCCGTCCAAAGGCATCCATGGGTGGGCGGGTATTGGGTCCGAGTGGGTTGTGCTGGTGGGCACAACCAGACAGAAATCACATTTAAATGAGATGACAATTGAGAGAAAACTGATCAGAAGTGCTAATCGAAACTCTAAATCAAGAGTGCCCTTGCTCATCTGCTCATCTGCTCATTTGCTCATTTGTTCACAAGTTTTGTTTTCTCGCAATACTTGCGATCGTTTGTGTCTTTACCTCCGATTGGCTCTGCGTTCGTGAGTTGTGTCGCCTCTAATGCCATCTGTTTTATAGCTTTTTGTAATCACATAATAATAACTAAAATTATTTATTTATTATTGAAATACAATTGAAATAATTGAAAAAATCAAGTATTCATTCATTGATTGCTTATATTATTCACTAATTATATCATAAAATCATTGATTAATTCAATTAAAAGTTTGTCTAAATATATATTCAAACGATTCAATCGATTCTTATATTGTTTTGTTTGCGAATTGCAATCAAATCTCAATTCTTTTCACTTGTCTTCAGTTCTGGTGCTTATGTTGAGTCGATAGCACAGGAAGAATGGCTGATCCGTTGTCTCTCTTACGGCAATACAATGTAAATAAGAAAGAAATCGTCGAAAGAAATAATTTGATCTGTTTTGGAGAGTACTGTTGGCCGAAGACCGTGAAGACCAACTACCTCATCTACAGGTAGGTCCTGTCCTCTCAGGTCATGTCTTACAGTGTGTAGCTATACGAATGGCACCAATGGCTCAATGCCTCCATTCGAGGCCAATCTGGCCATCAGTTCCTATGCTTTGCACAGTTGTCTAATTGTCTGAACGGTCTGCCAGTTCTTCACGCGATGGGCCCAACAAAGGCTACTATACTCTGGAATGTCTGCTATTCTTCCTCAAGAATATATCACTACAACATCCGGCGTATGTAAAACAGGCCGCGAGTGAAGACATTCCCGGTTTGTAACCAATTCTGTGCTTTCAGTCATTCAATCATTTCTTCAATCGTTTGAATAATTTATTTCAATTGTTTCAGTCGTTCAAAGACCCGATCGAAAGGATCTGTTGGCATATCTGTGCGGAGAGACAGCAACGACACCATCGATAGACAAGAGCGCACCCATAGAACTGCCCATTTCTGCCTCACAACTGGTTTGTATTAATTCTTCAATTTATTCATTCAGTCAATAGATATGATTCACAAAACAAGTGAATGAGAAGTAAACCCAAAATGAAGTCCAAATCAATGCATAATAGCGTCACTTAATATCCATTTCCGCAGAAAACAGAGTTGAGTTCCAGCGGTTCGTCTTCGTCGACGATCTTAGGCCACGGCCTGTCGGCCAATGATAGCGATGCGACCCCTAACAAGTTGGCCCGAATGGACGAAATGGAAAAAGTGAGGAAACAATTCGCCGCCCGTTTGGATGCGCCCAAAATCAAGAAACCTCTTCCGCCTACCAGTGCGCTCTCATCTACCGATCCGACTAACACTACATCCCTGAGAGATGCCATGAGTAACGACCAAATCGCTGCTCTGAAGGTATTGTCCGATAATTCTGAAGTCATCTAAAAATTGTTACAAATTCGGGTACAAATCGATTGCATTATAGGCCAAACGGTTGGCCAAAAAGAGGAGTACAATCATCGACGCCGACACTGACTTAGAGGGAACGCAGAACTCATTGAGGTTTGCATTCAAAGCAATTAATTGTATTCGAAATCTAATCAAATGATTGCTTCATATTATGATTCAGTGGAGCCATAAGTGCGCCCAATGTTCACTCAGTTCTACTCCAATACGACTCGAACTTCACGCGTGAGATACAGAACAAAGAGAGGATTTGGAGGAACAGAACTAATATTTTGCAATCGACCGGAAAAGTAATGTCAACTCATTTCCAATTAAACTCTTTTAATGATTGTTTGTCTGATTGAGTGCAGAACTTCCAGCGCTCGATATTCCCAATGTTGGTGTCCTTGAAGTCCAGAGAGGAAGGGGTTCACCGAAAACCCAATCCTCAGCCAAACTCTGTGCCCAATGGTTTGCAAACCTTTTCATTGGTTTTCTATTCAATAGATTTGAGCTCTTATTCCGAACTCTAATCCATTGCTGTAGTCCTGAACCCGTCTGCGGCCCAACGCATCGCCACTCCATCGACGACATCACAACAGCAACAGTTGGCGTCGCAGCAGCAGTACAACCGATATGACCAGGAGCGATTCTCCAAGACCGACAACATCGGCTTCAGGATCGACACGACCGGCACTTATCACGGATTGACACTAAAGAGTGTCACCGAAGGCTCAGCTCAGCCCAAGACAGCCACACCGGCCGGTCAGCCAAACTATCCGGTCTCGCAGTCGACTCACAACAACAGCTCCGGTGCCGGCAAACACCAGAAGCGAGTCTCCAGAACTCCAATAATCATAATCCCGGCGACGACCACATCCCTGATCTCTATGTTCAACGCCAGGGCTATACTACAAGACCTCAAATATGTCGACTCCAAGAGCACAGACCAGAGAAGAGAGAATGAGATTCTTATACAGAGACGGAAAGCAGACAATACTACTGTTCCGTACCGTGTGATCGACAATCCTCTTAAGCTGACAACCGATGACTGGTTTGAAGATTCCGTTCCTTTCTATTGATGTTTACTAAATAATGACTTATTTATGAAATCACAGGAACCGAGTGGTGGCCGTCTTCGTCCAGGGGCCCGCCTGGCAATTCAAGGGGTGGCCCTGGGATGGCAACCCGGTTGAGATCTTCTCTAGAAGTAAGTCAAACAATGTTTTGATTGAAAACCAATTGAATTGAATTGAATTGCATTTCCAGTCAAAGCATTTCATCTGAAGTTCGATGAAATGAAATTGGATTCAAATGTCGCCAAATGGTCGGTCGAGATCATCGAACTGTCCCGGAACAAACGGCACTTGGATAGGGCCAATTTGCTGAAGTTCTGGTCAATGCTTGACTCGCATATCGTTAAACACAAACATAATATTCTCAGATATTAGTCACAAATCTATCTAATGTTTCAATCGATGACTTATTCTCTGTTTTCAATTTTAAGAATACTTATCATTAAAATTCATTTTATTTCTTCTCATATTTTCATTTGATTTCCAAAATATTTCAGAATTTTTTCAATAAAATAATACATTATTTGATGTTTATGTCCACTATTTGACGAGTTTAGAACCGCCCGGACCTGGATTATGATCATTGACTAACCTTAATTAAGCCAGTCTAGTCTAGTCTAGTGTTCCATTAGATCAATTAGCAGGGATCTTTTATCACAAATTAGAAGCATTTTTTATTCGAACTTATAATCCTCGGTCATATAATGAACCGATAATCAAGCGGCCATTAACCCAGGTGGTCACCCATTCACTGTCAAATATCAATCATTAGAGTTCGTATCGAATATTCATTGTATTTAAACCAATATTTTTCGTATCATTTCTGCATTCGGTTTCAATCAATTGATTGCCAATTCATTCAACTCTACTATTAATAGTATTTTCCTATAATTTATGAACTTATGTATGACTCGGATGTGTCCAGCAATGAGTCATAAATGATAACATAAACTCAGTTACAATGCATTAAATAATTGGAAAGACTGTATTGTTGGACAGGAATGAACTCAATTGAACAGAATATGTTGACCGGGTATTGATGATTAGAAACAGGCAGACCTATGGCTTCAAAGTTCAAGTGTGTGTTCAATACTTTATTCATAGATGAGTTGATAAATAAAGTAATAAATAAATGAAAGCGAGATCTGATAGTATGAACCGATCGTTATATGACTTCCGTCGCACACATATGAGTTGTGTTGCCTCTCAAGCATATGGTTGTTATATACGCTTATGCACTGCACAGGTATTAAATGCCAGGTTTAAAGGACTGACTGAAGAATGAGAATACCTATACCTGTATTCATAGTGGAAAAGCTGTTTCACTGTTAGGCACATAAAGTCCTTGTTTACAGGTTTACAGGCATTGGATTGAATGAAATGACAATTCAATTCATGTCTGCTTTGGTTGGCTATGAATTCATGACTCATAAGAGGCAGACATTATAGATATTAAAGCTATTGTTCAATATTTTCCTCATCTCTGCAATACTTAATAACAAACAGATAATTATTTTTCTAATAGTTTTTGTTTCAAAATTCAATAGAAATATGATTTAATAAAGTGTTTGAACGAAAATAAAAGATTTTTAGTCTCAAAACTAAAGTTTTATTGAGTAGTATTGAGACCAGTATTCCTGAATCAGGATTGAGTGCGTCTTTGCTGTAGCCATACCTATGCTATACCTATGCTATGCCTACCTATCCATTGAATGTGTGTTAACCCACAAAAAAGTTGTCTAACTTTGTGTTCATTCAATACACAAGACCTGAATATTTGCGATTAATTTAATATTTGATTTGTTGTCAACACAACTCACAACTGGAATGCGTTTAAAACGTGTTTAACTCTAAATAGTTTTCATTCAAATCTGTTTTCTGTATTCAATTGCTTTCCCAATAATCCGATCGACTATTATATCGATTAAAAGTGTTTCAAATGTTCTCATCCTTTCATTCACTCGTCAGTACTCAGTGTTGAACAGTGCAGACAATACAGACAATACAGTGCAGACAGACAGCACCTGAATGGCCACTCCGACCATATCGTTGGCCACAATGGGCTCTTCCCGGAAGAAGACGTCTAAAAAGAGTCCACAAAAAGAGGATAAGTCTAAGTGTTGTAGTCCTAAGTCAGGCCTCAGTACTAGCGATAAGAAGTTGAAGGAGTTTTGGGGCGAAGAGCAGAACGAGGACTCAATTTACTCAATATATCTGAAGAAAATCACTTATTCTCTGAAATACGAAGAAATGCATTCATTGAGACTCAACGACGACAGGACTGACAGGACTGACCAATGCGTCACTCGATGTGACCAAACGGACGCAGTTGTGCCAAACGGACACAAGAAGTCACCCAAACGGACGACCACTTGGTTTGATGACCAACAGGTTTGTCCATTAGACCACTGTTCTGTCCTTCCTGTCCAGCAGCACAGCTATGCTCTCCATTCACACCATTCAGACATTTGTCCGAATCTTATATTAATCTATTCACCTGATTGTCAACTTTGATAATCACTAGTCACTTCAAAATGAGCAAGCTCAGCTCAGCTCAGCTCAGTTTAGCATATTTGCGAAGTCACTGATTGTTGCCCTAATATAAGCCCTAATATTATTAGAATATAATATAATATTTAGGATTGGGATGATTTAGCATAGAGTGTAATACCAGTGCAACTGTGAATCACATATAAATAGCCCAAAGATTGAGACGAATGTGAGTTAACCCGAATTTAATTCAATCGTTAGTTCGGATTCATTTAATGACTCATTATATGACTGATTAGTCATTGATATTAATAGTCATTCATATCATATGAATTATAATTATTAATTAATTAGCACTGAATGAGTGAGAGATGATTGCCTGGGTTGGACTCATTTGAGAACCTGGTCATTATTTGCAGAGCATTTGCAGTACAGTATTAATTACGTATTTTATATCTAATTGAAAATTGTCTGAATTGTCACTGACTTGTAGTGTCTTCAGTGGGAGACCCGACAGATGCGGATCATAAGAGCCGCCACTTTAGACCATTTGGTGAAATACACACTCTTTCTGACAGAAGAGCAACAAAACGAAGAAATGACAAAATCTAATCAAAACATATTAGAAGAGGAACGCAATAATGTGGCCCATGCTATGCATGTGCTCTTCTGCACATACAGACAATACCATTCCCCTCAGGAACTGTTAGAAACGATAATCAAATATATGCATAACTGCTGTCAAAAGCAATTGAATTTCATTCTCCACTATTGGTTGGATAACTACTCCGAAGACTTCAAGACTCAGTTCAACAGTGATTCCAATTATAAGAACGATGTCTTAGAGACCAACCAAGAACTCAATCTATCCATCAATAGTAGCACAGACTCTAACGGTTCGAACTACGAGTCCAGCATTTCTACCCATTCCTCAGACAGTGTCCAAAAGCCGACTACAATTGTGGACAAACTGTTGAGTCTTCCGAATATCGACGAAAAGATATACAGAAAATGTTTGACTATTGTGGACATGAAGTCAGAGCCGACACCGGATGTCATATCAACTAATCAGGTATTATATTATGTTATCATATGTTTTGACTTTTGTTTGCTTTTATACCCATTTATGACCCACTGATACAAATAGATTAATAATGAAATCAATTTTTATTATCGTTTCTAAACTTATGTACAAAAAGTTTGATTTCATAACTGAACCTAATTTTGCGATTTATTTATTTATTTCACTCATATTCAGCCCTAAAGCGTATTCTTATCTTTTTTCAAACAAAATTGCATTAAATAAGTCACGAATTCTCCTATACTTTCCATTATTTTTTAATATAAGTTCTGAAAAACTAATTTAAAATAAAAATTCATTTTTAGATTTAATGAGTTCTGACATTAAGTTTGTGTTCAATGAATTGAATTTATATTTATTTATAAACTGGTTATAAAATATGAGCTTTAAAATAGACATTCTTTCAGTTCTAATATATTCTATAGAAACAAAACTCATCTAAAGCTAATTTAAACACTGAAAACCTAAATGAGTTAATTAAGAAAATATAAATAATTCAATATTTGGCCGAATTATTAATATTTCATTTCCTTTATGTTAATCAAAGACGTGAAGAGATTCCGATAAATGTATTTAAATTATAATAAATTATCGCTTAATTAACATTAAAAGCCAGAAAATAGTTTACTCTGAATATAAATATAATTAATCAAGACTCTTTATTCAGGACTATACTTGAATCAATAAGAATATAAGGCAGAGTACCTGTACTACAGTAATAGTAAAAGTTTTGTAATATTTTTATTTGCAATAAATAACTATTAATTTTCTGTTTCTATACTATTATTCAATATATCGATAAAAATCTTAATTGAATTGAATGACAAAACAATAGTTTTGGAAAGTTTTTCAAATATTATTAAACTTTTTGATTGAAATATTGGCCAATTAATTAGTAAAACAATAGCTTTATTTGCAAAGCATTAGTGCATTAAATAAATAATTTTCATTTTTTTCCTTTTATTCTAAAAGAAATCGATCAGTAAGTCGTCGTCAGTCCTGGAACTGGACCCCAGGTTTATAGCACAACAGATAACGGCAATCGATTTAGTGAGCAATTAATTAAAAAACAACCTTTACTAAAATTATTCATAAATTGTTTGAATTGATCTATAATTAGGAGAACTTCTTATACCTTAAACCGCATTCATTGCTCAATAATTCAAAATCAAAATCAAAAATCGAGAAAATGATCAGAAATTTTAATTTATTGTCGCGACATGTGATCATCACTGTTTTGAGGGCGCACAGGTAGTCTATACACTCTTGTTCCACTGTGGCAGTGGATGCAATTTTGGTAATTAAACTAAATATTGATTATTGGAAACCTTAGTCCACATATAGTGACCTCTCATTGGATAGAAGTTGCGCTTCAGTTGAGGAAAATCCGAAATTTCAACTCTTTGAAGGTATGTCACAATTAGTGCTGAATATCTGTCGATATTATCTCATATTTTGATGTCAGTGTCATATCATATCAGCCAATCATCTGATGGATAAAGAGATTTAATTTGACCCAAGTTTTGGTTAATTGATATAAACTCTAATTAAATGTTTGTTTAACTCCAATCGATACACAAAACTATACTATACTTCCTATATATGTCTTCACTTGTTTTCATACAGTATTTCATTTGATATAAACTTAATGAACCGATTGTTTTAAGGTTTGGCTTAAAAGTTGCTCTGATCAAAATGCCAACAAAACTGATAGATAGACATACTGTCCATTCCATTCACATATAGAAAACTATTTGCTTTAAAACTAATATAAAATATAATTATATAAAAGGCTATAATCGCTGGACTGACTAACGAATCGATATACCGGTTGAAGCAGTCGGTCTGGACTAAGATCAGTCGGGCCTCAATGTCCACATTTAAGTGGTTGTCCACTATTGTAGACGATGTGAATAATCAGTATTTGTTACGACACACACAGCTTGTAATTGAAGGCACGTCTAAAGTCACGTAAGGAAGGAATCAATTGTTTAATTGAAAAAAAGTTTAAATATTTAAACCAAATAAAGATTAAAATGGTTTGAAATGACAGTTTAGAAGACGAGTCTTTCGGAACGATACCATATTTGGGGACATTCCTGACCGACATAACAATGATTAATACTCGTTATTCGAGTTATACTCAGGTATTATATTTTGACAATTGAGTCAATTATTCTGAATTCTGAATCATTTTCTGTATATTAGTCACAATCGGATAAAAAGTTAATTAATTTCGAGAAGTGTTGCCAACAGTACGAGATCCTAATGCAGATCCAATTGCTGCAGAAGAGTGTGTTCGCGGCCTTAACTGCTATCCAACAGCAAACACAACAATTGGGAAGAAGTTATTTACCGCAGACTAACAAAGCATTTACGCCAACCATTCCCAGAGTCGCCAGAATTTTCAGGATTTGGTTTCAGGCGAATGACATTGAATTGATTACAGACAAGCACTGGTAGGCATACTGTATACTGTAGTAGTGATTGAGACATAAGTTTTGAATATATTTTTGGAACAAAAGTATTCTCAGCTCTAATTCATTGCTAATTATATCGATTTCGTTGACAACTAATTCATAATTACTTTCCTATACTTTCTTTCAGTTATGAACTTTCTCTGGCACTCGAATCCACACCAATTAAGTCCAAATAAACTCAATCTTAATAATAATATTTAGTACTAATATATATATAACTTATAAATCATTTAAGACTCGAATTATTTATACAATTATTTTAAGACTATATTCGTGTAAATTATATACAAATAAAATGAATTTTCAATAAATAAACGCAAAATGACTTTCATTTGTTGTAAAGAAGACCAAAGAAACTGTGCTTTCGGTCAAAATTAACATTTTATTTGATTTTTAATAAAGTTATTAAAAAGTATAACAAAATAGTTATAAGAATTTAATGTACTGTACAGTCATTTCAATAAACATATCTATTGAGAGCACAGTTAGGTTCAGAGCATTCCATTAAAAAGTTTATTTGGTATTAAAAATATCATTAAATGTGTTATTATTTATAATAATTCGCATAAAAATAAATATTTAAATAAATTATGATTTGGTATAAAAATAAATAAACTTTTGTTTATCAGTCAAACAAATACTCAAATACTGAACAGTTGTCTCACGTATTATACGATTGAATCCCGGATTCAAATATCACAGAAATAATTAAGAATTTCATAAATATTCTGGTTTTGAGAATATTATCAGAATTTAGTATTCGGTTTAATACTAGTCGTGTGAATAGGAACTGATTTTTATCGCTATTTCAGACGATTAGAGATCAAATGTCACTCACTTTATATGATTTGATTCAAACCTGAAAACAAATTAAAAATATTTTTTATTATTTCGATTCAAATTGATTTTAATGATCAATACCTGCACTGTTCGCACAGTTATTCTGCATTCTTATGCCATGACGTCAATTGTTCACAACTGGAATGTTATAACAAATTCATCTCTGTCTCAGTGTTTCAGTCAATACTCCAATACTTCTTAACTTTCTTTTCACTTCTTTTTGTCTGAAATTTAAATAAAAATCGAAATCAATTCAAATGAATCTTATTTTCAGTCTTTGAGAGAGAGTTCCAAAACTTGTCGTTAAATATGAGCTAAGAATTGGTTCTATGGGTTCTATGGGTTCTTCTCAGTCGACTCCGGGACCACTCACTTGTCAGTGTCTACTATTGGGCGCACATAAAACCAACACAGCCTACACGGGTGGTCAGAGCTTAGTTTAGCACAAGAGGGGTCGTCAATGGC
>JAQIWA010000479.1:0-31006 GCA_034693305.1 Eueremaeus valkanovi
AATGGCCACAACTCAGCCGACGCTATCCCCGAACCAAATACATCGGACTTTTGGTTTGACTCAAAAACTTCTCTAAAATTTATATTTGAAAACAATATTTATTTTCTGAAAATATTTTTATAAAACATTTGAATCGAAGACACGATTCAAACAATTTGTTTATTGAGTTATTATATCAAAGATCACTATAACTGAACCAATAATAATGACGACAACACTGTATTAAATCAATTAAATCGGTTTAATATATGAATCGTTTATTTTATTCATTCAAATATCCAATGAAAACAATAATATTATAATTATTAATGAATTTATTGCATAAAAGGCATCAATAAATCGATTATACGATACCTCAGTATTAATAGACAAACAAATCCATAAGTATTTCATATGATTTAACAAATATATAATATTTATGTTTCGTATATATTATCGATATATTAGGACTTATATTGTCTGCGATTCTAAGCTTTTACTTAATTAAAGCAAAAATTAATTAATAAAAAAAACCAAAAAACAAATAATTTTAAAATATTTCTATCATTTAATGAAAAAGAGTAATAAAACAATTATTTGTTTTCATTTAAATATTTGAAAAAACAATCGACAAAATTATGCAATAATTATATGAATTCTAATATTTCTTAACGTAAATCAAATCAGTATTAAAACAAATATTATTTTTCTAATATAAGAGTAAACAGACTTAAAGGCAAAGAAAATCTTTGATTCAAATATAAATTAATTTTTTGTAAATAAGTGAAAAATAAATTTAATTAACATTCAAAGCATTGGTTAAATAAAAATATTTTCTAACTTATCAAAAGAGAGGGTCATTTAGTTCAACTTAAATAATAGAAAAACAATTTTTTCGTTATTAATACTGCGATTAAAGAATAGAAATAAAAGTAATGAATATTACATTACATTCGACCGAATTGTTTGAAAAATAATATAAAACAAAAAAAACTACAGAATTTGGCAAAATATTAAACTATATTATAATTATTGTGGAAATGATTTGACGAATAGAGAAGACATTGGACTCGAATAGTGTGTATATACTGTATATTTGCACTAAAATATCTCAATATTAATATATAATTGATTTAATTTAAGAATATTTAAGACTTTTTCATAAACTCTTCACAATATATACCGTTATTTGCACTCAAATACATCACTGAATATAACGTTTAGAAAACAAATCACAAAAATCTATTCACTATTTATAGCAAAGAATTAATACATTAATCACTCAATCATTAAACGAAAAGAAATCTTCGATTAAATAAAATATTGAAAAGAAATGACGAATAAAACGAATAACTATCGAAATATAGACTAATTTATATATAAAAGTAGACATAAATTGATGTCTTGTTTGCCATTAAATTACTTTTGCATTTGAAACATAATCAGTCGAAAGTTGATGGCCTGACAGGAGAACAAAATTATATGCAAATCAATAAATCATTTGTTTTCGTATAAAATGTTGACCAGAGATGGCCAGTGAGCTTAGGTTAGGCCAATAAAGTGTATTTGAAAGATCAGAAATTGGTTTCTCAATGAATAGAAGACAATATAACTCATAAATGATTGCATTCATTGGCAAAAGTGCGCACATTTGTGGCCATCTCTGTCATAAAGCAGTACATATTTGTCATACCTTTGCGGCCAATAATTTGTTACATTCGTGTGAGTCATGTAATGATATTATTTGAAACGGACTTTCATTACTCGATTCGTTGAACTCGTGTTTGTGTAGCCGCGGATGAAGTTTCATATCACCGAAAGGGCCCTAAATTTCATATTAATTCAAATCAATTCATAGAAATTGTTAATCAAATGAATGTTAATTTTGGGTTTACTTTAAGAATCACGTAATGAATAGCCATAGGAGTCGTGAGTTTGCTTTTGAGGACAATCTGATAACTCAGTTGCCTTTCGCAGGACTGAGTCGGGTCTCTCTGCTCGTCGTTGACTCTGGCCTTAACCACCCATTGAGTGTTGAATGCAGTGAAACGGGAGGTCTCGTAGTAAAGCTTATGGATGTACTCATCGGTTCGGTAGGGCTTTAGCTGTAAGTCATTGAACGTTATCTTTTCGAAAGACAGCAAATCGAAGATCGAATCGAATAACTTCTTCTCTTCGTTCGACTCCTTATCCAAAGCCAGCAAAACGTCCAGAACTTCGCGACCGCTTTTGTCCGGATGCAAACAGGACTCGGCGTGAGAGCCTGTGCCCAAACAAACAGTTTATAACAGTTCGGCATTCAATTCAATTCAACACAAAATCATTAGTAAATTAAAGCAATTTTCTGAACAAAACTAATGGTTTGAAATGTTATTAAACATAATTGAGTTAAGCATACATTTTATCCATTCCTATGATTACAACAGAATTAACGGTTCAGTGCTTTTGGTTTCAATAATTTAGATGTGTTTCTCATTCTCTAAAAGTTTGGCTCAAATTATCTGTTTTCTACCAAACCTTTCACACATTTTCTGACTTTCGATTACTTTTGAAACTAAGGTCTGGCATATGGCCTGTGCTTTCATTGACTCCATTCACACGATTAAACTTAAGTTCTGTGAAAAATGTTTTACGACTAATAAGATTTGGAAATTCATAGCATTTAATAGCATTTGGGATACATTTGTGGTTCAATTGCAATAATAATTAGCAACGAATCTAAATATAATACCGGACTCGTGGAAGGGTCCTCTCCAGGGACATCCGATGCGGGCGAAAGTGCACCTCACAATCCGTTCGTCGCAATACTCGAACTGATGCTTATCGAGGAAAGCCCTGGGCAGTTCTTTATTGCAGAATCTGCACAGTCCGGGCAGTTCGCACACAGCCTTCTCTACGGCCAGATTCCGGGAGCAAAGGTCGCGCGATATGACGCACCGGCAATTGGGACAGGTAGCTGTTTCGTCCCGCAAACGGGCTGCCAATCGGAAACGGATTCACAAAAAGATTGTTTTAAACAATTAATCGGTTCATAAGTCATACCGTCAGCCAATAGATGTGTGAAACATCCGGCGCACATCAAATGGCCATTTGTGCACTTCATGGGTGAAAGTGAATAAAAATCAATAAAAGTTAAACCGAATTAATGCTTAGTTTTGTTAACTATTAAATCAATTATAAGTTTTAAATTGTTTTCCTATTTTTTGACATTTATTTCAATTGTGACGACAAAAGCGTTTTCTAATTGAATGCAAAAACCATATATGGGTTAAGGTTTCTAAGGATATGCAGACAAATGGTTATTATTATTCTATTCAATAATATTTTCAATGATTTTCTTTAATTCCTTTTTTTTTGGATAATATTTCTTAAAACTAAACAACAGTTAAAACGACTGATTAATGGATTTCAATGTTTTTATTTAAATTAATTTTATTTTAATAATTATTACAAACTATTGGTTCGAATGTACAGAAAATTATTTTGAATAAAATATTTTGAAAGAAAACAGATTTCGTTTAATTTAATACTTTTTTACAAATGTTTTTAAGGATATATTGAATAATACATTAAATTATATCAAAAATATTTGTAAATTACTGTAAAATAAATGTTTAATACAATTATCGGATATTTTTAAATTGAAATATAGTATTGAAAGAAAAACATAAAAAGAAAGAAAATTAAGAAAAAGTAATAAATTTTGAGAAATAACGAGAACTTTCGACAGAGACTTGAAGTAACGTAAAGACAAAAATTACAACAAAACAGACTATGAATTAAGCAATGAATGACTGAATGAATGCGTCTATTAATACCTCAACCAATGAATTAATGAATGGATGAGTCATTAAAATGAGTGCAAATGCAAACAAAATATAATTAGCGATAAAAGTATGGCATTTAAGCTAATTATGAAGACCTGAAATGAGCCGAGACTTCGAGTACGTGCTTAAGGATTATCACAAATACCCCTCACCTCTGAGCCATGCAATGGATCGGGATATGAATTGGTATTAAATACTGTATAACTAAATTCAATCGCCTTAAGACTTAACTATCAATCTGGTAATGATCTGCTAGGATACGACCAAGCTTAAGTCATGATTCATGATCACACCCCTGGTACTCATGGAAAAGGGAGGAGTGAAAACCTTTACCAAAAATGGCCATAAATTTGACCCTCAATAGAAAGCTCAATATATATGACGTCATAGCTTCTCGTCCAGGGCTGACCTTCAGGACCCCTGCATTGCTTTACCCCATTAGCCCCACATGAGCTACACTGCAGACCCACTGCTATATTATATTTGTATATCTTATCTGAAACTGAAAACTGATAACAGATTTGACAATAAGTAGAGAAGAGTTGAGACAAAGGGTGTAAACAAACGAAACATAAATACAATAAAAGTATAAAAACATTAGAGAAATAAGGAATGGTTTGGAAGTGAACTGAAGGGACAGTAATTGTAGTAATGGTAGTAATGGTCAGCATTAAGACAATGAATCAATGGTAAGACAATGGTGAGAAAGGGTGACCAACCTGGAAGATGGCGGCCTTGGGCAGGTCCAGGCAGACGGCACAGCAGAGAATGCCGCCCAACCTCTGCTCCAACTTATCTTTGATCGACTGCTTCTGGTTCTGACCGCTATTACAGCTGTTATTATCGGTTTTGAGTCTCTTTTTTGGCGATTCATTCGACAAATACTTGTCTTCACTAATAGTATCACTCATTTCATTGACAATCTCTTCAGTGATTTCTTCCACTCTTTCCATAAGAATATTTGAATTACTATTATTTGGATTCAAATTATTATTATTATTGGTTTCGATCACAAGCAGTGATGACTCCATTTGCACACACAGTCAGTCAGAGTGAGAGTGAGAGACAAGACATGAAAGCAAATCAAATACAAAATAATGCGAAATATTTGTCAATAAATAGCTTTTCGTTCAGATGTTTGTGCTTTACGTTAACAGCAATGCTCTGACTGTATGACTGACTGCTATGACTGTATGACTGCTATGAATGCATAGAATGCTAGCGAACGGCAAATCATATGAAAAGCAGTAAATCCTTCACTCATTGCTCACAACAACACATCGACCAAAATGTTTCTCTCTCTCTCTCCCACTCCCTCTCCTCTCTCTCACATCATCGTCCAAACCCTCTCTCACTTAATTCAATAGACTCTCTAATTCTCTCCATTTTATTAGTGAATAAAATATTTTCTCAATTTTATTATACAATGTTTTGGTTCACTCAATACAACAGCTGTTTTGTTACGCTATTCAATAGCTGTACAGAAATTACGTCAAACCTAATGCAAACGATTTGTTTGAAATTATTATTTATTTGTTTCAATCATTGGTCTAATTATTGGATTTAAATATTTAAGACATCAATTGGTTTACAAAACACTACTAATTGGTTACGTAATTGAGTAGAGATATTGAGTCAAACGATATGATTCCCTACTTATTAATAGACGAGCAGTTGATATGACATCAGGTTATCATAGGAGCACATGATGTGTCCGATAGAGCACTTATGGCACACAGTATTGTATTTACTATTAAATAATTTCCTAATCATATGATTACTCCTTAAACTTCAAGGTTTTTAAATGCCTTTTATTGTTGCAGAAAAGGGTGACTATTATTGAATATAATTGTTGTGCAAAGCTTTAGATCTAAAGTACACTATTGTTTGTACTGTACTCTACACTGAGTACTAAATAAATAAATAGCAATTTACTTAAGCTAGATTCAATTGATAAAGCTATACAGTGCATGTACAGGGTTAAAATTATTAGGCGTAAGCTTTAAATTCGCTCGCACAGAAAAATTACAGGGTATAAAAATCTGAAGCTGGTGTCATTTTGACAAGGGATAAACTATCCCGGATAGTGATTATTATTTGAGGTTATGAAAAATACACACTAGACTCGCAACTGTCATCTGGTATCAAATGGCAAAGCAAATGATCAGTCTTATAACTATATGAATTGATTGAATGAAATGAATCCAATGAACAATTGAAAGATTATCCAATTGTTTGCCCGACTCTTCATTGAAGCTCATTGTGTTCGGGCGCTGTACTGTACATGTGCTCCAATTTTTTCATTAATTAACGATTTGACACAAAAAATATTAAATCCTATCTATGAATACAGGGTTTAAACAATAATAATCTAATTAAAGAAAGGATTGAATCAAATTAGAAATTAATGCAAACATGATCCAGGACTAATTATTAAAGAATAGCTTATCAATTCAACACTCTGATCAAAATCAGCTCTAACCTTGCACATATAGACTAATAATTCTGAATTTGAAATACAGTATAACTTTCTTAGGGGTTAGTCGATTATATCATATCATTTAAAGTTTTCTCGTGTTAGATGAGTCAGGCTTATGAAATATCGAAGCCTATGATATGAGCAAGCAGAATTGAGGCACCCATACTTACATTGCATGACTCGATTGAATAATAAAATAATAATTCAAATAAAGCTAATTTTGAAGATATAATACGAAACGCCTTTATATCAATTTGTTCACTGAATTAGCGATAGTTTCATAGTTTGATGACTTATTTAAATGTCATCAATAAATGTACAATAAGTGCCATTAGTTTCTATGTCTGCAATCAAATCGGAAAATACATTTGATTTAGTATTTTATTACTAATAAAAAAATATAATTATTGAAAAATCACTGAATTTTCAAATTAATTATGTTTTGGCTATTATTACAGTGAATGCGAGTGAAGCTGAATGAGAGACAAGAGAGAGACCCAAACCATTTGAGGGCTATTTAAATAAACACGATTTTAACATTAAAATAATTTATTGATTTGTTCTCAGATAAGTTTTTCACTCAAAGAAAAATTCTGAAAAATATATTGATCTCTATATAACCCTATCATTAATTTGTTTCATTCCAATAGCTATTAATAACTTATAGTTTTTACTAATATTTCTTATGCGTTAACTCTTTTTAAATTCTTTTCCGTTCATTCAAAGAAATCTTAGGAAATATTTTATCAATTTTGAAGATATGACTAATTTTCCTATACTTTACATATTTTTTATTTAAATATTGAATAATAAGTTTTGAATAAATTTGTTTTTTAATCTGATCTTCAAAGCTATCAATTAGTAATGTCTAGACTTTTGAATTAATAAGTATTAATGTTCGACACAATTCACTATATTTTCAATCTTTTTTCATTCAATCAGATCTTTAATTCAGTTTATGAACACATTATAGATTCACAAATTCTGTATCATTTCCTTCCAATACCTGTCAGGTATATACTGTACTCTATGTTTGTGTACTCGTTATAAACTAATATAAAACTTACCGGTACTCAACTTTTGTCAACTCTCGGTATAATTAGCACAAACAGTAAATAATTAGTTGAATACGGGTGTGGAAGTGGTCCCTGCTACTTCAAGTGCTAACATGCGCATATTCTCACACATCTCAGGTGTAGTTAAGACTTTCACAGAATTTCTTTTTGTTTCCTTAATTTTTATACACCCAGGTCCTATGTGTGAAACTGAGTTTTCACCCTTAAAAACCCGGTCTGAGACTAGTGATGTGCAAGGGAGTATAGACAAAATAACTCACGAATTTTTAGGTGACCTCACTCAGACTTCTTCGTGCACTGAAAATGTGCATGGTCATTTTTTGCAGAATTTCGGCAAAATTAGCTAGATAAGGTCGAATCGAAATTCGGTCAAAACAGACCATTTTCGACTTTAAACGCCATTTTTGCGGCCCTTGTGGTGACCATCTTGTTCGAAATTTCACTCCACCCTAGATCCCCTGTCTTAGCCGACCTTGCACATCCCTAGTCTGAGGCCTATCTTCCACATCTCAGTTATTAAACCGGGGGTTACAAACTCGAGGGTTTGGGCATTTCCCTTGTTTTTCAGTGTAAAGATTGAGTTTAAGAATATATATAATAATTAATAATAATTACAGCAAAGAATCCTTTCTGTCGTAGAACCGAATAATTCAATTATGAGTTCTGTTAATTCAATTATAAGTTTTTTCTATATTTTTTCTGTTAATTATTATATTTAAATCTTGTGGTTATCTCCTAATGAAATAGGTTTGCAAATCAGATACACTATATAATGGCCTTTAGGTAGAAGTTGTCGTCGTTGGTGGCTATCAAAGGAATTCAGTCGAAATATTTCGTTTATTTTATAATTAAATAACTCTTTTTCGATAATTAGTGTCTAATGTAATGAATAAACAAATTATATTCAAAAATCTTTAATAACAAAATATCATTATTAGAAGTTAATTAAGAAACTCATCTAGCTTAAAATATAGCTTTCATGGGGTCGATATCAGACTAGATTTGATTATTCTGGTTTGTAAATCGGACCAGGCTGATATGGCCATCTCTACTTATATAAAATTTTCAAAAATTTTTAATCAAATGATTGAAATTCAACTGAAAATCTCATGAATTTAATTATTGTTTATAGAAATGAATTGAAAGTAAAAATATTATAAAAATGTCGTTTAAATATCATTTGTATGTGTTTTACAGATAATAATGGTTTGGATAATATCTTCTTCTTCTTCTCAATCGTTTAACTGAAGGACAAAACCAATATTTAGATAGAAATTCATTTTTGTTTTCTAACTCTTTATTGATTATCAATTGATTGTCTGACATAAGGCCTGAGGCATAATAGGGATGAATCTTATAAAGCATTTGAAAAAAATATGTAATCAAATGAATTCTCATATAATATCTAATCCAAAGCCACATTTTATTTAAGAAATGTTTAAGAAATCAGTTGTTTGAAGGACTTTGCAGTTCAGTGGACTTGGATATAATGGCTTTGCTTTATAATAATTGTTTGGATAAACGTCTGTCGATTTCTGACTCTCCCGTCAGTTATTAAATATTTTTATGTCTATTCTCTCTCTATTAATATATAATTAATTTTAATTACTTTTAATCCGAACAGAGATGTAGTCAAGTATTGGTATTTAGATATTGTGAAGACCTCCTTCTACCCGAGTCATTCTTTTATATGAATTATTGTGAATATTGTTGATCAGAAAGCATCCTGGTAAGAACAAGCAATACTTATATTTCAATCAATGATACGGAAGATAGGTCGTACCAGGAGTATTTTCTGATTTTATAGGCTGTGGTGAAAAATATTTACGTTTTAAGCTACTTGTCTTTGCCAACCCAGGGCATTGGCAACTCATCGGGAGATGGCCACTTATTTTGGAGCCTGGGGGTATTTTTGTAGACCCCTTCCGCGCATTTGAATTTAATACTACTCTATTTCACTCGAAGTAATAGTATTGGACACGAAAGCCAATCTCCGCTCTATAAGCATCATCTGCTCCCATGTGTAGCACCCGTGCAAAGAGCGTGTGCCAGTCAGTCAGTCAGTCGGCCCAACACTGGTTCCAAATTAATGTGTTTTCGAGGACTCATGAAATGCATAGAGAATGCACTTCATGCAGACAGACGTCTTACCAGTCTAGCTTGATGAGTCCTCTGATCAGTTAGACAGTAGACTTTTGATGATCTGAAACATCTCTAATCATTCGCTTTTGAGACTTAAAACCCAAGCGTAGACTAAATTTACATTGAATTCAAAGTTTAAACGAAAAGAATTAATTTGTTTAGAATTGAAATTATAATTATTGGATGAGTTGAGCCGACAGAACAGTGTAATTAAAATTTTAATCATAAACAATAACTTTCACTGAATTTGATTTTAGTTTAAGTAAAAGTTGTGTTGAAAATGAAATTTCAGAAATATTTAATGAGTTTTTAAATACAAATAATCTATTATTTCAAACAAATATTTCTGTCATTTCATTTCCAACTGTTCTAATGTATGGCCAAATGTTTAGTAAAATATAAAGAATATATTTATTATATAAATATTCAAAAAAAGGTATTTTTGTTGGATAGCACCGGCATAATAGGCATCGGTAGCTGTTTATTAGTAACTATTGAAAGCTATATTTGCCACACAGTTATTATTGATGATAAAGAACTCAAATGATAAATGAATTATATTTGTAGGACTCGGAGCTAACTATTCAAATACAGGTATAAGTGGTATATAAAGAAAAACAAAACTCAAATAAATAAAACTAAATTTTTGACACTTTCGAGAACATAGGAAAACATATTATTAAAATATTTTTGTTATTATTGTCTCAAACATTGAAACATTAAATCAATAGCATATTATCGGTTGTTATGCAAATTCTGGTTAATATTCTGTCATTAAAACACATTTAAAAAGCGATTTAAATATACTCAATGTATAGACGAATGTAAGAAATTGAAAAATATATGAAATTATGAATAATATTCAAATAAAAAGCTTTTATTTTCTTTTTATGGGTTTTGTTAACTTATTTACCTCTCGTTTGCATTTTTACTTCACTTTTGTTTAAGAATTTTTAAATAATATTAATTTATTTGAAATATTACCTATTATTTATAGGCAAAAAAATGGTCATAAAATTAGCCCCCTGCTAAATAATAATGAAAAACTATCCAATGTCTATCGGCGCAAAAAATTATAAGGTTATTAAATTACATATTACAAATCCTTTTGGAAATCATCTTGCCAACTTTTTGAATCGAAAATATGTTCAAACGATTATAAAGCTTAAAATATGTTTGTAAACAAAATTGATCCGGCTAATAAGACTGGATCATTTATAAGATCATAAGAAAAGATTAAGTGCAAGATTGAGATACAATGAAAACCAATTGAATTAAGTTTGTATTGGAATCGATTGGAAATATAGACTGTTTTATAGGTTTACTTAAATGTTTGGTTAAACTGCTGACAAAAGACAATATTCTGTGTGATCGCCAATAATCAGCGGTGCGACCAATCAGAGTCAGTACTGGAAGGGCAGGTGTTTTCTGTCGTAATCCTTAGCTTTTGCATAGGATTCAGATTCAGTACAGTTATAATGGGCTCACACCTACTTAATATGGCAAACACTAGACTCTGGTGCAGTCGGAGCCCGAAAGCAGAGCAATAATTAATTAATACCGATTCGAATATTCATACAAAAAATAAGCTCAGCTCAAATCAGTTACAACTCTGGCCTCCACTCGACTAACGAATGTCAGGACTTTAACTCAATTTTTATAATAACAGTGTTCTTACGGTTAGTTTTGCACAATTCAGAGACACGAGAGACAAATGAATCTCATTATATCGATACAGAAAACGGACTACAGATTTGAAAATATGGTAATTGTCTTCAATTTAACTAAAGGCAAACGTATTACAAATATAACGGTTTCTTTCACTCTGTTTCCGAGTTTTGTAACAGAAAAAAAATTGTTGAAAAAAATCATCTGCTCTTTGACTATAATGTTATAAAAAATATTTGGTGTCAAGAATTTGATTCTATTCCTCAATATTCCTATGCCTTACGACTAATGCATATAACTCTTTGATTTAGTTTTATATATCGACTGATCGATCGATAAGATATATTGCGGACTAAATGACTAAACTATTTGTTAAATATTATTTGTAAACAGATATTAATATTATAGGAAAATATGTTTATTGTAAGTATTTGTGCTCAGGATTTATGATCTTATTTATGAAATATAACATAAATTCTTCAATATTTTTGTGTTGAGAGAGACAAATGACTTAACGTTACCTCAAATGCAATCATAAGTTATTATATAAGTATTTGATTGTATTTTGAAGATTATCTGTAATTTACAGCATTTATATCATTTGGAATCGTATAGACATTATAGCCTATTGTAGACTATATTCTATAGACATATCATAGATATTATTGAACATCACTGAGCGGTCAGTGACCAAAACAAGCCATTAATAATATCCAAAGCATTTATAATAATAAAATAGAAATAGTTTTGAAGACAGAGAGAGCGGAAGATAAGCTTTGAAAGTATTGCAAAGATTTACAGCACAAAAATTCTGATCACACATACAGTATAAGTGCAACTAAATGCTGGCTCACATCCAGACAACTTTGAGGCAGTGTTGGGCAGAGTTGCTCACCTGCTTGCCTAAGGCTACCAGTGCTGTGATTGTAGCTTAAATGGGCTTTTTAGGCGCGTGCAGGGCTGACGGTGCTCGTGGCTATTCTCTAGAGTCGTTACAAACCAGAGATGTGGAGATGCGGTGCATATAATGCATTAGAAGTAGAGCTTCTCTGCTGTAGAGACGGCTTCAGCCAAAACGAAATACAGAGTTATGTTAACAAACATTCAATTTGTGGCTCAAATTATTCTCTTCTAATATTATACTACATATGAAGTGCTGGTACACCAGTGCCCGCTCAGATCAGTGTAACCGATGCTGACGACAAGCACTGCTGTGATGATCATAGAGATGAAGATGGGATGTGAAGGTCACTCAAATTGCTTTATTGTTATGTGTTTTTAGTTAATTCGCATAATTTAACGCATCGATGAAACAAATGGCAAAATATATTACAATAGAAAAAGTGAAAAGAATTGCAAGAATTATATGGAAAACAATGCTTACGACCGGCGCAGGCATTCATTCCCATTGACTCTGAGCTAACGTTTTCTTTGTAAAAGTTAATTCTACTCTTACGGACGCACAGAATGCTTAGTCTTATTTGACTTTCTATTATTGGATTGAAAGTCGGTTTTGAGTCAATTTTGGCGAATAAATAGTTTTTATGTACGAAATGATCATAAAAAGGTCAAACAGACACACAATCAGAGCATTGATGGACAAGAATTGCACGTGAATTGAAATGCATGCAAATTAGTCTATTGGCCAGACAGCTGCAGACATAGCATTCAGAGATGGGCACCGATACCACAGATTTATTGAATTCTTTAGAATAGATTTATGTATTGAAGATAATTATATTATTCTTTGCTTTCAATTATTTATTCAAGAAATTACTTTTTATTGTATTTTTAAACTATTTTTTAGTAATCATAACATTATTTACTTTTTATTCGTTCGTAATTTCAGTTCACAAGACTAGAGAAGAATATTTTCTATAGACATCCGAGTCGTACGACCTTTTATTGATTAGCGGATAAGACGTCCCTTTTATGTTGATATCAATAATTAATGGACACAATTGTCTTAAGGGCATCGACGGCGCGTGCCGTTCGTACTCAACTTATATACCTGACAGCACTGGTAGTTGATTGGCCGCCACTCGTTCAGGTGTACAAAGTGTGTGATTCAATGTTTGGGCAAAACTGAATCCACTGTTCACTCCTCTCTACTATCTATCCGAGTGCTTGCGAGCTCCGACATCAGAGCCAGGCCTTACCTAATGCACGAGATGAGACATATGTAACACTTCATTCGATTCATCCGACTCTCAGTTTTGATCACGACTTCATAGATTGATGAACTCTGTCTGTCAGCCCATATGACTTCAGAATCACAACGATTCCAATCGACTGATTAGTCCCTCATATCTAAGTATACCTGCATTATGTCAACTGCACTACTCTTTTAATAAATCACTTTTTGTGTTAATTATAATTAATTGAATTCAAAGTAAAATTTGGTGTAATTTCTTGAAATAAAAGAGAACTTAATTCTAACCATTAATATGCAAGAACTCATTGATCCGCACCATTCGCATCAACAGCACTCAGGCTTTGTTGTAATCGCACCGCAAGTCAGTTATATGCCATCGCTGACCAGTGCCTCTGAAGCAATCGGATCGTCGAGTAATAACAACTGGATTGGCATTCCTTCAAGCCTTTGCTCAACCCATGCCTCATATCAGCCCCAGTTCATGACAGAGACCAATACATATCCATTCGCGAGTCATATCGCAAGCAATTCGCTGCCGAAGCCAGCACTGGCTCATAATTTCCAGTCAGAACTCGAGTCAATGTCTAATCAATGTGAACCTCAATCCAGAGCCACAACTCTACTGAAGTCAGCGAAGAAAAAGTGAGTTTTAATGACAGTATTTGCAAAATCTATCTTACGCTCAGTTATGCGAAACTTCTGCCTATTTTTGCGCGAATTTCTTCTGCCGTTAAAAAGATTTTGTTATTAATTGAGAAATAATTAGCAATTATTTACACTTAATTGCAAGAAAATCGCCGAAATCTAATTACAAGCACATTCCGCACCGGGAGAAGCCCACCCATTTGGTGGCGCGCAGGAACGCACGGGAACGGCGTAGAGTACAGGCAGTGAACTCCGCTTTCGTAAGACTCAGAAAATGCGTTCCCGTAGAGAACAGGAACAAACGCCTGTCCAAAGTGAAGACTTTGCACCGGGCTATCGAATATATCGCAGCCCTACAGGACCTGATCCGTGAGGCCGACCAAAGCGAAGGCATTCCATCCGATGAAAGCAATGAACAAATGATGAACGGATTCGTTAAGTCTGAGATCGAGAGCACAGAAAAAAAGTATAACAAAGAGAACAGAATTGAAGACCAAAAGTGGATCTCTTTTGAAACGGTATTCAATACTCATATTTCCAATACTTAATGGTTTGTCCATTCATTCATTTTTCTCAATATTCCGACTGTTTTATAGGATTGCGAGCACTTTTCCGAGCCGTATGTGACTAACAATTATAGTACTTATCGATACCTCAAATGCATTCCTTAAATATTTTTTTGCAAAAATCCATTTCTTTTACGTTTTATTTTATTTTGTCTGCAAATTATGCACTGATTATAAAATTTATTAATTATTTAATTTGTTTTTCAATCAATATTTTTTTGAATAAATGCAAATATTTTTCTACACATTCGTTGAATTATTATTATTTCAATTATTTTTTATTAAAAAATTTCGATTTCAATACAAAAATGTATTTCAATCTAAAAGTAAAAGTTTTATAAAAAACTATAATTTTTATGAAACCTATATTTGATTTGAAGATAAGATCTTAACGATAGGCAATGGGTTAGCAATAATACTGGTCGCTCATACCGTACTCTGTCTGTATGATCGTAATATGAGCATCGTACAATTATAGTAGTACCTGTATTACTATCAAAGTTAACGAATGAAAAATTTGATTCTGTTTCACAAAAAGTTCATCCAATGATTTGATTAAACAAAAGATACTGACATCACATGATTTAGTACACAATAGAGTACAATATTAGGTGCCATACCATTAAGTATGATGTGAATGAGTTCTTGTCAGATACTCCCCAACAGCTGAGCCCCAACTCCAGGTGCACCACCGATGCATCTTTAAAGGCCCAAAACCTGCTTATTTGGTGCGGCTCTGACTCACAAATTATAAACGAGGAGAAGAACTGAAGAGCTCTTCGTTCGGTCCGTTCGCTGTTTATTACCTAATAGTCGCTAATTATTAACTAAATATCGGAATCACTAATAGTCTTATGTCTGAGAATTATATATTCAAATGACTTTTATTTTCAAAAATACCTCTGAAAGTAGGTTAAGAATAAAAATTTGAATCAATTTTTAATTAATCTTTTGAATGAAATGCTTATAAATATAATTTTCATATGATTTATGACATGTTTACTATTATACAAGTTATGAATATTTGTGAATTTCAATCAAACAATTATATTCTTGAGTACACTTTACTGTAGGTTAAAATCAAAAGTTTTTTTTGGGATTTTTTTCGAAGAGTTATTATTTTTTATCAATAAAAGTAAAATTAAATAAATAGAAGAAATTTATTACCAATTCGTCTGTCAATTAAAAGCCGAAAAAAATATATTTCTTACAAAAAAAGCAATGAATAAAATGTCTTTACGTCATAATAAGTGTATAGAATATATTTCTTTAAACTCATATAAACTTTTTATACCAACAATTTTTAATAGTTTTTTGCCTAAAAATTTAATAATTAATAGAAAAGAGTTTGCAATTAATCTCAATCAATGATTGCACTAAATATAGCGAAAACACGAATCACATAATCACTAAAATATTTATATTTTCATAAAAATCACTTAAATATTGATTGCCTAAAGAGATTGTCTGCTTGGTTAGGTCTTATAGCCCAATGGAGGGCCTATTTAAAAATATTCTACTTCTTGGCTAACAATTTACCCAGGATTAAATGAATATTAATACAAATTGGAAAAATTACCCGTATTCAAGATTAGCTCTAGATTGAATGTTTTAGAAACTGCTTTCTATTCAAATGAACAGAAAAATATACTGTACTGTACTGGCACATCTTGAGATCAATACTTTAGTCTGTCTGGCCATCCATGCCTTTTAGTAAAAAGTTTTTAAATACTTTTTTTTAATAAAATTAATTATATTTTTTAATAAAAGTAAATTAAATGAAAGAATGCATTTGATAACAAGTTAAAGAAATGTGGATACTGGCTACTTTTAATATTAATTATGGATATCGAATTACCCAGACGTATTTATCATCTCAAGCAATTAAAATGATAAATACTCTGTATGTCTGAGAATAATATTTTGTCGGATTTGTAATAACAGTTAAATAGTTATATAAAAGAAACTTGAATTCAAAAACCAGGCAATCAGATTGAATTAGCCCTGAATACTATTTTATTCGATCTCACTGAACTCATGAGGGTGAGTTAAATATGAAATAATAATTTCTTTACTGAACACAACTGGATCAGTCAATAATAATCACTTCAAATGTTGTTATTTATTTGTATCTCTTGAGACCACACTCTCTCACAATATAAGCATTGAGTGAAAGAAAATATATTTATTATACAATTCACTCGTATTTTACAGAAAAAAAATGTGTTTACTGTCCGCTAATGAATAGAAGGCCTAATTGTATAATAAGTATTAATAAGTATTTCGCGTGTTTAGCAAAAATACTGATTTAAGTGAAGGCACTTCTCGTCTGCATTCTTCTCAAAGCAGTTCTGCCGAGTATTAGAGCTTAGAGTACGCGCGCTATAAGTCAAGCTCCGGATCAATCTATTCACAGTTATACAGAACTTCAAAATATTCAGCTCTCGGTATCATTCCGTGCGTTAGCTCAGTGTTCATTTAAATATGAACATGATCTATTACAAAATGCCTTCTTTTTGAAAAAGGTCTTCAATAGGTTCTGTAAACTTTTCCTATCATTGATTTACTAGAATGATCAGTGCATTGCACTGAATTCACATATGAATACTATCAAGATCATATGTCCGATACAAATGCTCTTAACTTATCTCGAATTTCTATAGATTGGGTATAATTTATAATATGACTAATTGATAATGTCGTACATCAAGTATTATGGACTCATTAGTGCTAAATATGAAGTGCATCACATGTGCTCATAGAATCAAATGTGGTCCCTGTGCTCACCCTTAAAATATACGGGTCATATTCACGCAAGGATAAATTAAGGCACTCGTCACGGAATGTGTCCGAATCGAGAGCAAAATGAATATGTTTTCCAATAATTTCAAAGAGAGGGGTCTTTTCACATATTTCAAATACGAAGATCACCCAAGACTTGAGCATATTTTGTCCCTTAAGTTCAAAATTTGAGTTATGATAAACAAAATCATACGAAATGTGTTCATAACTTTGAATTTCCTTAAATCTGCAATAAGTGAAGCATTAATTTCGCTAATTATTAGAGGACTTATAAATTCTGACAGCGATTGCAAACTGCGCTCAAAATATTCTTTATTATAAAGTCTTTGTATATAAAGAGTATATTTTAATCAGAAGTTATTTCTGACTAATTCTGACTGAAAGGCGCATTGAAACTAAAAATGAGCAGGCTACCTTATATTAAGAGAATGTGGGGAGAGAGAGGAGAGAGAGAGAGAGAGAGAGAGAGAGAGGAGAGAGAGAGGAGAGAGAGAGAGCACAGGAGAGAGAGAGAGAGAGAGAGAGAGAGAGAGAGAGAGAGAGAGAGCAGTGGATCGGCCAGTGGTCTAACGTGTGCCTCAAATGACGAAACTCATAGAGAAGTTTATTTTTGCGAACGAAAGCAATAATTTATTCTTATAATACACGAGTTAAGCGCCCGAAGCGGCCATTCAGTAGGAAAGGTAGCACTGCTTACAATCAATTTGTTATGTTATAAAAAATTCGTAACTAATATCTGTAATATCTGTAAAATTATTCCAAATTATTATATATCGTATGCTTTGCTTCTAAACTAAAAGTTTGTGTTTTTCTTACAAAATAACAATTTAATGGAAGATCGCGTGAAAAATAAGAGAGAATTTTGTTTTACTTAAATTAACTCAAGACTCAGAACATATTATACTAAATGTTTCTAAAGCTCATAATTTATTATTATTTTCTTTTCCATAAAAATAAGTATCAAATATCAAAAAGAAAATTATTTTTTTTCTATGTTTTATGATTTTAAAACTCAATAACTCTGTCAATAGAATTAATAAAAATTATTAATTTTCCGATCACTTAGTTTTGATCGATTGAGTCTATCTCTCAGTTGTTTATGGATTGATATTTAATGACAATCAAATTGGCCTTTAATGTCATGATTGCTAACTTGCCAATGCAAGACCTAGAGCTCATTTATCCTATTTTATAAAAAAAAATATTTTAAATTAATTTTTATTTTCCTATATTTTGAATTTTTTTTAATCTGAGTTTTGCTGAATTTTGTAAAAACATTTCTATATTATATCTAAATTACTCATCAGTATTGCATTCATATTGATATAAAAATAAGTAAATAAGAGCTAAAAGTGTCCCAAAATATTTGATAAAAGATTTTAATACTGAGGATATGCTTATCAGAAGAATTCGCAAAATATTATAAATAAATGGATTTTTCTTAAGCCATAAAATATTGAATTAATTTTTATATTCAACGAAAGGCTTAAAACTTCTTAAAAAAAAGTTATGCAAACAATCAGTTATTAACTCTAATGTTTAAATGAATTATTGGATTTTAATTCAAGAATTATCTAATTCAAAGTCAGGTCAGATATATTTTATAGACACGAATCAAAATGTTAGGCAAAGGCTGCGCCGAATGTGTTATTTTGAAGAATACTCTGTCATAAAAGTTATTAATAATGATTGGAAAATATAAAATAAATTACTGTCTCTTCTATTAAGTAGTTAACGATATTAACGATATAAACGATATAAATATGTATTAATTGGTAATAATAGAGAATTTGTCTGTTATTTAATCTAAACATTCTTAAGCGTCATATTTAGTGTGAATTAGTTCAGGAAAAATAGACTTAAAGGGAAAAACCCCTTTGATTTGAAAACTAACTGAAACTTATCAAGAGCTCTGAACACGATTGCCCTATGGATGTACAGGTGAATCAAGAATCAAATTCTATGGCAAACATTGCCTTCCATTTAGTTATGAATAAATTTGTTCTTCGCCTCAACTCTTCTGATACAGAATTCTTCATATTATAGGAAATATCTATTCTTTGAACTCAAAATGTTTAATAAAAATATGATTAAAAATAAGAAATTTTAACTAAAAATATATATTTTTGATATAATCTTTCATCAAATAATTAATCAAAAAATATTATTAATTTTTTAGCGAATTTTAAAGTAAATACTTTTAGAATTAATGACTCGAATCTATTAATTATATTGGATTTCAAATTATTAAGTCATATGAAAAGCTGTGATTTATATCAAAAATTTGATTTTATTGTAAATTTAATACTAATAATGTGTTTTGATTTATTAAATATCAACTTTATTCGTGCAAAGATCAAACCCTAAGCATTTAAGGGGCCTATTGCTCATATTTGTATGGTTATACTGTATAACTTATACAGGTACTATTTATTCCAAACTATGAAAAATATCATTTTTAACAATTGTATCAATAATTAAGTTTACATAAAATTTATAAAAATTGTTTAACGAATTGATTGCACATCAAAAACAATTCTGTTATTCAATAAAGAATTTCGATATAAAATCCGTATTTTTGTTACAAAACTAATTTCGTATAGAGTTCTGATTTATTCATAGTGTCTGAGCAAATGAATCCAGTTTTAAATGATTGCGTGACTGAACAGAATAAAGTTTAACTTAAAATGTTTTTAAAGCAAAATTCTCTCATTTTCTTTAAGTTTATGACAGAATATGTTAGACAAATGTATTCAACCAAATATTTTATGGCAAACGCTATAATTGTTTGCAGTCTTTAAAGTCT
Organism: Eueremaeus valkanovi; assembly: GCA_034693305.1. Taxonomy (NCBI): domain Eukaryota; kingdom Metazoa; phylum Arthropoda; class Arachnida; order Sarcoptiformes; family Eremaeidae; genus Eueremaeus; species Eueremaeus valkanovi. The sequence continues at coordinate 20,146 of JAQIWA010000479.1, forward strand.
TTTACACTTTTCTGATGAACAGAAACCGTTTTCAAACAAAAATATCTTTCCATTCATTGGATTGTAAATGATGTGCAAGTTATCAAAATATTTGAACAGCAAGATAATTCAGAGAAGACTCTTTTCTTTTAACTGACTTTTATTATGATTTTGTTGTATTAATATATGATTCGATTAAAGGAGAAAATAGAGAAAAATAGCAATTCTGACCAGTGATCTGAATATGTGCAGGCACAACATTAATATTGAATCTTTAGTTATTCAGTTACCTCAAAAGTCTGCCTATAGAACCCTAATATAGCCCAACCTTGCACATTCACATACTCTCCTTCTCTGCAATTAAAGAAAATGTTTATAACAAACATAAATAATTTGAACATTGATTTGGTTCTAGAAATGCATTATTTATTGTAAAGTGCTTTTAGAAACTCATTATTTATTTCTCATTATAACTGATATCTTGATTAAGAAAATAGAAATTCAGAGTATAATTGATTCTGCAGTTTATTATTGGAAAAACAGTTGTAATCTTTCCGGAATCAATATATCTTAGGATAGGATACCAAAACTATATACCCCTACGGAAGCAGAGTTCAAAATTGTGATTGCTTTGAAAAATAGGAATGGTCAAGGTCCGCCAATGAGGCTGCCAGTGAGCCGAATCATTTATTTTTTTCCTTATAAATAATATGAAAAATAATTTAAATCCGGGAAAAAATATAAAAAATCAGAAATCAATTCAATGCTATTTTTATGTGAAATGAAATATTTTATTGATATTTTAAAGTGTTTTCTAAAAATTTTATAATTAATTCAATTGTATTGTAATTTAATTAAAATTCTTATAAGAATGAAACGAATAGAGAATCGATTAAAATATGAATTGAATGTAAAAATCAGTTTTTCTTTGATGTCCTGAGAGCACAGACTAAGAGGACAACGACTCCGATGACGCCAATGATCACAAAGAACCAAAGCCAAGGAAAATGACATTTCCAGGACTTCCAGTCATGCCATCGGTGGCCATAATCGGAACAGACCCCATCCATCTTTTGGTCACACTTTTCCTTAATAGCGGTGTCCACTTTGTCGGCCGGGGAGGGTTCACATACATTTTTGGCGTAATCGCGGATACAATACATCCAATCATAATATCTTAATGAAGATCACAATTGAACGCAAATATGATTTAACATTATTTCTGATTCAAACCAATTTTGATTCTTCTCATACCCACAACAATTGGATTTGTCACCCCTGTCCGACCAATCCCTTTCAACCTGTTTCATACATTCCAAAGCATGAGCAGCCAGTTTAATTGAGCAATCAAGTTGGGCACCAAGGGATTTTAATAAGTCCAGAGCATCTCCTAACAATCCCGGCTCAGGTTTCTGTATAGTCACTAAATCAAGAGGCGGTACACCACTGGGTATTACATTCTGTTGGCTTGTCATTGATGTCTCGTTCGGATCAATGACTGTCTGAGTAGAGATCGAATGCAAACTATTGAACAAAATAGCGGTCAAAACGAGAACAGAAAGAGTGAACATAATTGACAATTAGTGACAAAATTCTGGTTTTTATAATTAATTCGATTGATATGAGCCTTAATATCAATAGATAGGCTTTCTATTGATTTATTGAATGAATATGTTTTCAAAAATGTTCAGACAATCAGATTTGAAACGAGAACAACAATTAAGCAATTTTCTGATTCTCGCGAAAAGAATTTAAGGTTAGATCAAAGGTAGACACAAATCTCGAGCTCAAGGTGTCCGTCATAATTGTTCCAAGGAGGGTCTGGTCTAATTATTTTTCTGTTGAATGAAATACCGGTAAATATTATGCGGTTACTAATTCTGTTTCAATCTATACTTCAATCGATATTATATGTGATTTATTTTTTCCAGAGATTTCATAATAAAATTCAATTTTTTTTCATTTAAAATATTTTTCTGTGAAAATATTGAATTGACATTTGATTTCATAATTCATTATAGTTTAGGAAATCTTAGAAATCATTTAGAAGTCACGGAAATCATATAATATTGAAAATATATTTATAATAATCGGCTTTTTTATATCGAGAATTAGACTATTCCGGATCATATTGAAAATGAAGAACTTTTTGAGCGATAAGAAATCGAAAATAAATAATAGTTTTAAACATAAATACAATAATTTTGTTCAAAATAATAACGACATTACTATTGCTATTGAATTGTTTGAGAATTTCTACAGAAATAAATTGGTATTCATTTCACGAAATAGTGACGAATATATGACAGACTTTAGAAGCGAATCAAGAATTATATGGATTTTAATCCTTTATTTGGCTTATATTCTGGCGATTATAAGATTCACTGCATTAGCCCTATTCGACAACCAATGTGTTCATACAGTTCTGTAACTTATGTTTGCTTTCGCTTATATTATAGGCAATCAAATAATGATTTATACATTTCTTGCTATTAATTGTTTCTCTTTAATAATTATCGCAATTATATTGAGTGAGGATTTTATTGATTCATTGGACAGGTATTCACTGTTTTATACATTAGTCTCAAATGGAATACGAATTGCGCTTCTGTTCTAAAGACAACTCTATTGTAAATAGGATTCCGTAGACAGCAATCACAACACAGTCTCGCTCTCCAACACTGCACTGACAAACAAAAATCAAAATTTCTAATCAAAAGTCATAATTAAAACGATTAAAGAAAAAATAAAGTGATTTCTGATTATTTGATCCGTTATTTGATTGGATGAACGAAATGTCATTCTTCGGACAGAAGAAGAGAAAGTTTGAGAATCAGAATCCAAGCGCAAACATAAACGCCAGACAAGAGAAGAGCGTTCGCTTCAGCCCAGACGTCAATGTCATTCGCTTTGGTTCGGCTTCGATGCACAACAATAGCAGACCATTTGGCAGTTCCGTACCTCCCATTCCCCCTCAAAGACCAGGCTTCAGCAATGCTAACAATTATGAGAGACTATTCGGAAGCACACGAATGCCAACTCCAAAGCCTTTCCCATGGCTTCGACCGAATCCCGATTCGAAACCAGTTTATGAAACACCGGAATGGGATCCAGTGTTCGGCCGGTCGTACAGAAGCTCATTCGGTGGCCATCAAAGTGAGGCCAATGATAGGAACGTTGGCATAGATTGCTCACCGATTGTGGAACAGTTGCGGCGAAGCACTGATACTCTGAAAGAAGAACTGAAATCTTTGAAGGAATGTGTGGACACATCCAATCAGCGATTGCTCGAAGCCATCAAACAGTCGAACGAAGAGCTCAAGAAGTCTTTGATCGAAGGATTGGCAAAATTGGCGAAAAAAGAAAATTAAATTTATTTTCAATTCTTTTATTCATTAAATGAAATAATAATTTTCAAAATCGTTTGAATAAATGTCTATTCAATTAATCGCTTATTTTAGACATAAATTAATAATAAAAATATTCACTTAAATAATGTTGTGAATAGTCTTCAATGATAATACCTTATCTATATTTAAAGATAATTAATACCCACGTCCTCTAATGTAGTTTCCTTAACGTCTATATTAAGTATAAAACTGTTTGCGAAGAAAACTTAAGAAAAGACTATGAAATATAAATACAAGTTATATAATATGTATTCATATGTTATAAGAATGGCTAACAATACTGACTTGAACTTGAATAACATGTTTAGTTCGGGTTTAAAAATCCAAATTTAGGTCAAACTCTAGAATATCTTATTTTTAACCCAAAATGAGTTCAAATTAAAAGTTATTTCATATCGAAAGCAAGCGTTGACCCAATACTGGATGTCTTGGATTTGAATTTATTATAATTTTCTTATTTTCTATGAACACAACTAAAAGTGAATTACTTTCTGATATCAAAAATGTTATTTTACTTAATTTTTTCAGCAATTCTGTGCCTAAACTACATTTTATTTAATTTTGTTTTCTTAGCTATTATTCAATTGTTAACAAAAGTTATTGTTTTTGTGCTTTTTATATATATTTCATGGAATTTGAGTCAATTTGTTTGGAGATTCAAATTCATTCCCAAACAATATATTGATCCAAAAGGAAAGGCTGTTCTAATCACAGGTATTATAACTCAATATTATTTCATATTTTTAAACTAAAAGTTATACTATTCTGAACTACATATTGTAATATACCGTACGCTATAATAAGCTAAAAACATTAGCCATTCATGAAAAAAAACCTTGCTCAAATCCGCACAAATAAATGATACTGATACTGTAACTATGCTATAGAAAAGATTTTTTAATATTAACAAAAAATAATAATGAATAGCACAGACCTGAATTTACACAGAGTTTTATATTTCTAAATACACTGTAAGGATAGGAAAACAAAAACAAAATAAGGAAATAACTACAGCATTAGAGCATAGCAAGAGCTTTATAATGATTGAGCCTGTTCATAATCCAAAGGACGGTACCGTACTTCAAGCCATCTCTGGGCTAACGAACTCTTTATTAGTTTTGCTTATATTTAGATTCTATTTCTTAAAACTTCTTCTTAAAGGATGTGATACAGGATTTGGCAATAAATTGGCCAAACGTTTAGCTAAAGAGGGATACCATATATTTGCCGGTTGTCTTATACCTGATGGTACTGGTGCTCAAGATCTGAACAATGAATTCCCACTAAATATAACTGTCATTCCATTGGATGTGACCAAAGATGAGAGCGTATCGAAGGCACGAATATTAGTACAGAATTCACTCAACAATAAAGGTTTGAATCGCTGTTTGACTAAAAGTACTAATAGTTTGCAAATCTATTAATAATATTCCAATTCTGTTGTCAGAACTCTGGGCTGTCGTTAATAACGCAGGAATTCTGTCATCATTTGAGGTAGAGTTTGGAGACATGTCTTCATTCGTATCGCAAATGGAAGTCAATTGTTTGGGCACAGTTAGGGTGACCAAGGCTTTTGTGCCACTATTGCGGTCTTCCAAAGGGCGTGTAATCAATATGGCATCACTGGCCGGACGGTTCGCCATTCCCGGAATGGTTGGCTACTGTATGTCCAAAAGTGGTGTCATTTCCTTCTCTGACGGCTTAAGACGCGAACTGAAAAAATGGGAAATCGATGTCATATGCATTGAACCGCATTTGTTCAGGCAATACATGAAATTGGGTTTCGATTTTCAAATATATAATAATTTGAATTCCAATCGATTCCAAACTTTAGAACCAATTTAGTCAACAGCCGTAGCCATCACTCGGCTCTACTCCAGGCCTGGGAACAGACGCCCGAAGATATCAAAGAATCGTATGGAGAATGTTATTTCCAGGGATATCAGGCTCTTCTTGAGAAGGCATTGCAAACGGCCAGACCTGCTGTGAACAGTGTGGTCGACACAATGTTCACTGCAGTCACACATCAATCAGTTTCAGCCAATTATAGAGTTTTGGGTCCATTTGAAAGACTGAGGGTTTGGATGTTTGAGTACTTGTGGCCGACCAGAGCTCTCGATTGGATTTCATATATCGGATGCATTTGGGCCACAGGTCTGCCCCAGCAGTTGAAACAGACATATGAGACGAAATCAAAATAAATTCAGTTAACAGAAATAGCAGTTAATTCAGCGCAGACTTGATTTGGTGTGACTTAAGTCAAAAGCCATTCAAATAAATGCAAAACATTTTCATAAACTTTGGATTTTATTGATACGAAATGTTATAATAATATTAATATTGGTATCAAATAAACAATTACGAAATCATTTCTTTATACAGTATTTCTATTCTTTTCTATTTTTAACAAAACTTCTAATTGTAGCCGAGCTCATTTTTCTCTCTACCGGTAATTCGGAATAAAAAGCTACCCAGGACTTTGTTATTGTATAGAACAGAACTGTTTATGCAATTCATAAGAACTCGATTTAAGTCAAAGGAGTGAAGTCAGGATGACTTTGAGTAATAGGAATATTTTCTGGACATAAGTCTGAATCCGATCTCAATATAAATAAAACAAAAACAAAATTCAAAATAAATGCAATATTTTATTGAAAATATAGTCAAAGATTTGTTTGCATTGTTTGCCAAAAAAAATACAAATAATTATATATTGAATACAAATAATTGTATTTTAAATACAATCGAAGTTATGATTGAATTCATGGCTAACTGTTCTCAACAGTCAATCATAAGAAGTGAATCCCATTTGTGTCGCATATTCTTAGACAACACGAACTCAATTGTATTCAAACCACTATTTAGTGTGAATTGACTTTTCTTTCGGTCCAAATCTGACCACAATTTGAGTACAGTTTTGGACAGCCTTTCCAATCGGTTTTCTCCGCTTTATAGGGAAATCAGTTTAAATGCCATTCAATTGAAAGCAATCATAAAATACATACAAAATAACAATCGATTTCTCCTGGATATCAATGATAACGGATCTGATGTTAAAGACTTGAACAGTGAGTCTAATCGTAGTGTCGTTTTGGCACCAAATGATCGGTCGTTTGATTACACTGTTTGACGATCTGTTCAAACAATTTAGAAATTATTAGTATTTAATAGAAATTAATATAAAATAATTGAATTGAATACTCACTCAATCAATATATCCATAATTAGGCGATTCCTATGCTATGTATAGCACAGTCACTACAGTGTAACAGTGCGTCCGATAAGAGTCAATACAATTGTTTGAAATCATATTTCATTCAACTCTTATATACTTTTAAACGACAGAAATGATTGATTGTATGACTCAAACAATGCATTCAATAGAGTCTCGACTTTTATCACATCTTATACGGTTCACAATTATCGGCCCTTTACTCCCGTACCCCACAAATGGTCATTTGGTACATAAGCACTGCTTCTATTTAATTCTTATCCGTATTTGAAATTAATTTTTATAGAAATAAAGAAATGCATTAAAATTCTGAACTTATTCTGTATTATAACCTGTATTAATATTAATAACTAGCATATGAGCATGTTACTTTTATTTATTAATTCTAAATAATGTTTTTGTGTTTTCTTTGGAATCTTAAGGATTTGAAACTGATTTATAAAAATATTATACTTCACTGATTGGTCTTTTCTCGGCCCCTGCATCCGGGTTCGTTATAATAATCAGGATATTTGAAGGCAATCTAATATAGAAAATAAGTTCAGTTGAGTTGAGTGAAGGCATAAAATGACTTAATTTTATGGAATTTTTATTTTAGTCACTCTTTGCTGAGAATATTAGAGTTTACTGATTGAGTGCTTCTGACTCTAAATCATATTAAATCTCTTTGTTTTGCTATTATTGACTGACACTATATGACTGTATCTATCGAAACGGACAAGATCAAATTGTTCGATTGCTTATCATTCCTTTGCTTTTATTTATGAGCTCTATATAAACCGGGAAAATTGAGTGGAAGTCAAATAACTGTAACTCTGAATGTCTTCACACTATCATTGAACGCATTGAACGCATTGTAGGCATTGTTTGCTTCAAAAAGTGATGAAATGTTTAATTAATTATTTATTTATTTATATTATATTTTATATTATATTTGAGTCAAAAGCAAAGCATTAATCAAATGAATAATGGGTTCAATGGATGGACACCAAAGAAGGACATCCCCGGAGATGACCATAAAGTTATGGCAATCTATTGAACGAATCGGTTATCAGACAAACGAAGAAGAATTGAATAAACGGTTGAAACAAGAAATGGCGGAACGAATGGACAGAATTGTGGACACAAATCAGTTGAATGTAATGCTGAGGAATGCCATCGAAGACAAGCTTATCGTTCAATACAAAACATTCTTCGGATTCAAGTATGCAATCCATTGATCACTCAAATTGTTTTCTGACTATTCATTAGTTTGATTCCGATTCCCAACTCTATGGGAAGGGAAGGGAAGGGAAGGGAAGGGAAGAGAAGGAAAGGGAATGTATTTCCCAAATGATTTCACTATTTATTAATATTCTTTCGATTCCTTAAACCCTTTAAACGCAAATCAAATGCAATCATATTTGTAGTCCTAGTCCTGAGTACTGCCATAAGACTTGCGCTGACACTAAGAGGCCTTACCCTACCCGACCCTTACCCCCAATGGGTTGCTTTAATTGGCTTGAAATCTGTCTGAAATACCGATTGAAGTACTTTCTGAAAGTGAGGTCTTAACCGAAATGTTCATAAGATTTTATAAATGGATTGATATTTGCCTTCAATTGACTTGTCTTCAGATGCGACCCAAACACTGATCGCCAGAAGACGTTCAAAGACGTCGGGTATATAACAAGTATTTGTGTTAACTGTCTATAAGTTTATATATAATTGTGTTTATACGACAACACTATTACAGCAATGATTGGTATTGTTTTGAATGCCATTCCTGTAACGAGAGCGAACTCCTCATTGAATGTGACCATTGCTTCCGAGCCTTTCATATGAAGTGCATTAGAGATGAAAAGTGCGATCAGTTCTCGAGCTTTCAATGCATTTACTGTCGAAATGTGGAGCAAAACAAAGATTTGAGAATCAATTCAATAGAGAAGGCATTTATGAACCGATTGTTCGCTTTCGTCATAAAAAGTCTCTTCTGTTTCAACGCTCGTCTGAAGCCATACAAACATATCTTCGAAACCTTTGAAATCAATAATTTCAATAAAAAGGTTTCGGTTTTGGTATTCAAGTATTTGGACTTAAATACGATTAACAGCAGAATCGCAAACATAGCCTACGATTGTGTCGATCAGTTCCGAAACGATTTCCAGCACTTTGTGCACAACTACTCAATAGTATTGGGATTGCAGTCAAACAGCGATCAAAAGAAGAAACTTCTGAACGAAATGCAGAGACGATTCGCTCACGAGGTCTCAGAACTACTCGTTTGCATCGATTGCTATAATTACTCGAATAACGCGGAATTCCAGGACAGGAACTACAGTTGGTTTGGACTCGTATGCGATCCGCCTCACGAGGTAAGCCAACTGAACTTTTTCTTGAGTCCTGTCCGGGAGCTTACCCCCACAGCCGGGGATTTGAACCCAGCCAGGGATCCCTGCTTCACTTAATGGTACGATAGTAAGACCAGGACACTTTAATGACTAACTTTGGGTCAATAAGCGCATTGAGTTGTAGGAAAAGGATATGAAATAATTTAAAACATTTTTACGGTTTTTATTTCAAATTATTCTATTAAAGCAATATTAAGTCAATTTCAATACATTGAGAATTTCACCCAAAATTGCTGGCAATGGTATCTCAATAGTATTGGCCCCCATTTGCTGCATATGACTCAGTATTGCGGGCAATAGTAAGCCAGGTAATTCGGTAATTAATTATAACCACTGCTCAGGTAGTGCTGGCCAAGATAGGCAGTTACCCTCACTGGCCGGCAAAAGTGATCTCAGTGTCAGAGGACGGCAACAGATATGACGTCCGGTTCTTCGATGCGCCCAAATTCAGCCGAGCAGTGGTCGAGAAGAAGAACCTGAAGCCCATTGACAGCAGAAGACCCAGATCAGAGTCGAATCACAAATCAAGACTAAGTCAATCGTTTGAACTCTTAGACAAACATTTGGAGAATTTAAGGGCAAAAGGGCTGGACTTCAGCTCAACTATAGGCCAGTCCACCAACAAATCGAAGAATAGAAGAAACCAATTGAACGAACGGTTCGGGAAGAGACTGAAACCTATGGCTCAGACATACCCGAAGACAAGTACTCCCAAACGCAGTCAATCCGTTGCCTCAGATTTGACTTCGAGTCTGAGCCCAATCATGTCGGGCAGCGATTCGCCCAACCCTTCAATTGTGAGCTTAGAAAACAACGACTGTTTGAATCCAATGACTCAAATGAATTCAAAACCGAAAGACAGTTCGACACAAGTGTTGACCGAAAACCGAAATGAATTAAACTTGGATTTGAATCAACCAATGAATGGCCGTTCGATTCAAGAGATGATTGATTTGTTAAACAAGGAATTGTCTGACGACTCGGTCCAAGAATTGACCGAAACTTCGGCTCAAATATTGAATAAAAAGTCAAATTCAAAGACAGTTCGCATGAAATTGATTGGAATGTCAGGAAATGAATCCAACGAAGAGGAAGTGGACTCAGGTTTGGCAGAAACGGGTGGACAGAACAGAAGTGATTTGAACCGAATATTCGCTTCCATTGACTGCCGTTTGAAAGCAATGGAAACGAAGGCAGAGATTGACAAAGATTTGGAGCGTTTGAAGAGAAGTCTGAATGCATTGAAAGCCGGTATTGAAGTGCAGAACAGAAAAATCAAACGCAAAAAGTGGTGTGAAGTCAAGGCCTGTGGAAAGGAATCAGTTCTTCACTGTTGTCTTTGGTTCACATATTGCTCAGAAGAATGTCGACTAACAGACTGGCCGTCCCATCAAATCGTTTGCAAACAAGGCTGAGCAGAATTACGTTAACTCCGCTTTTACTGTACAATTGTGAGTAATACAGATTTACAGATTCAGCTACCAAAGTTAGTAGACCATTCTCTAGCAAATTCTCTGACATTTCCCAGCCTTTCTCAGCCAATCCCGTTGTTAGTAAAGCACTTCTCAGCAATTTCCCAGCCTTTTCAGCCTATTCCGTTGTCAGTAAAGGACTTTCTCAGCCATTTTCTAGCCTTTACCTAGCCTTACCCGTTGTTAATAAAGGACTTTTCTCCCAGGCCTTCCCTTTCTTCCTTCTCTCGAGGGGGTGCGGGGAGTACTCCTAGCAAAACTATATACTCCTCTTTATCAAAAATTCCAGAATTAAAACAAATTACCGAATTCTCCCGGATTATACGCCATGGCGTCTTATGTGACAGGTCCCCGACTCCGGTAGACTCTAAAATAGCC
>JAQIWA010000480.1:0-30945 GCA_034693305.1 Eueremaeus valkanovi
GTTTATCTTAATTTCTATCACTATTAAGAGTAACTTGAGCAACTTTATAATGATTTTGCAGTTGGTCCCTCTTAAATTAGGAATTGTAAGGTATTCAAGGCATTTAAATTTTCTATTTTCTTCAGTAAATTATATCAAATAATCAAAACGAAAAATAATTTTAAAAATTCTTTCAAATGTAAGTAAACATAGAATATCTCAAAACAAACTGTGAATGCATTCGACGAATATATGAATAATTAAAATAAAAGCTTAATTGAAAAGATCTATCAGAAGAATGAGCGGAATATATCAACTGTTATAACATTGTTAAACATATTGTGTGTACAGAGAGTCTTAATACTTGAGCATATTTTGCATCCACGCTGTTTTTTAATTAGATGCTTTTAATCCTGAATATTGCGTTGAAGTATTCAGACGAGTCGTTTGTCACTAATTCCAGTGCATTCAGGGCTTACTTGTATTTCATTTGAGTGTTCGTAACAAAAGTCTCAGTAATTAATCATTTAATCAATTTTTGCGATATATTCTGAGAAGAGCTTAAATTCACGCCTTCTTTAACGGCTAACAGAATATAATTGTTTTTAAAAGGAAATTATTCTTGAGTTTAGAGCCGAGTTGGCCAACTGTAGGAATAGGTATCATATTCTCTGCACATACAGAATATTCTTTATAATCGACTGAAAGACAGATTTTCAATTGATAGCCACATCAATTTTGGTCATACATTTGAGCTTAGCTTTCTTTTTGATAAATCACTTTTACTAACTCCGTATAAATTCATATTCAGTTGAATTTAAAGTTATATTATATTTGAAACAAATCTATAAAAATGTAAATCTCTTTATAATCGGATTATATTTTGGTTCTTTGGGATCGTATTTCAGTTGTGAAGACCAACTGAATTTAAATGCCAAGGGTATTCTTAGGAGTGCCAAGTGAATAATTAATCATTCAAAAGCCGATAATTACTCTACCCTGTTACACTATTGTGATGAGTCTTTGATGACCCTTAGGTCACACGTCATTAGTCTTAGCACTTGATTTCACCCTTTCTAAATATTCTTTACTAATGGATCCACTTCCAAATTGCATCAAGCAGTTGCCGTCCAAAAGGACTTATCAATAATCTATTATTAATCCAAATAACCCTTTATTCTAAACTCATACAAAACCCTAAATTTTTTTGGCCTCAATTGCTATTAATCGTAACAGTATTTTAATATTGATTGACTCTAAACAATAGCCAACAAAAAATACTGTTTCGCCTAATTATAAATTGATTTGTTTTTAATTATGAATAATTTTTATTATATTTTTACTCAGTTTTAATGTGTATTTATTCCATTTTATTCGCATTTCATTAGATTTTTTGTTTTATTTGATTTAATTAATTTATTTGAAATTAATAATAACGAGTATGCCCAGGGCAACTTGCTTGAAGGCAATATAAAAGTGGATCCATAAACATAGATATAATGCATGAAAATTAGAACATTTGTTGAATATTTGTTAAATACTGAGACAAACACTCATTATATAAATGAATTTTTACTATTATAATAATATACTGTAAAACAATTCATAAATATTTTATTGGATAATAATAATTGAGCCCTTAATTAGTGACAAACTTAAGATGCTTTCACTTGATGAGGCTCGAGCTCAGCTTAATTTAAATTATAGCAAAGTTTCATCAATCGATTTTTCAATGATATAGAAATTTATTTTTAAAAACAAAACAAAATCAATGAATTTAAAGTAGTCTCAGGAGACAAATGAAATTAAATTCTGTTTTTAAGCAAATAATAAATGGCTAAACATTTAGTCTTAAGAATATTCTTCTATAAAGTATTTATGCTTTTCAGTCGATATGTTTTAAGATAATTATATTCAACACTTATATATACTCTCAGAGATAGGCAATGGGTCTGACGACAGGGGGAGGGGATCAGCCAAAAATTTTGGCAGAAAGGGGTACAATGGATCACTTTTTTCTCTAAAAAAGTGCCCCTTTCGAGTTTTCGCCACCAAATCATTAAAAAACAGAGGGGTCTGCCTCAGCAAAAATCCTAGGGGGTCTACCCATCTCTGCTCCCCCATTGCCTATCTTTGATATACTCTACTCAATACTCAGATGCCTTTTGGGTGCATTACATTGAATCGTGTTTATCATCATTATTCACTTGCATGTACTTGATTGTTTTGTTTTTGTATAAAGCTTTTAGAAAGATGCTTTGTTTATGATATGCTATTCGAATCTAAAATAGAAACGTGCAAGGGTACAGCCATAATAATTTCCTTTTTTTGGATTTAGAAATATAATTTGATCGTTTGATATGGGTTTCGATTCGGCCTAGTTTAATGAAAAAGGATCCACTTCATAATTCCCTTCATTTCAGAGACAATTTTAAAATATTCAAGCTTTGGGTTTGCGAACTAACTTGGTCATATCTTATAATTATATAAACTGAATGACTTTATTAACAATTCAATTAATATTGTTATTTAATTCAGTGATTCGTTAATTGAATGAAAATAATTGCAATAATATTAAGACAAACATTAATACTAACGATAGTTATAATGCAATTCAACAGATATGACATTATATACAGTAGTATTAGCTGTTTGTCTGCAAAGGATTAATAAATTCAAAACAGATTATTGGATCGAATGCCGTATAAATAATGGAAGAGCAAGATCAAATACATTTGATAAAACATGCGATCAAAAGGATTTCATTTGAAAACAGGAAGAATAGTGTAATAGAAATAAATTAGGAATGAGTTTGTGTAGCGAAGAGTTAGGAGCTGTTTTGCGCAGTGTCAATTGATAGAGTCCAGATCAAGTTAGATGTTTCAGTGATTAATCCTGTTTAGGATCGGATTATTACAACTTTTTTGAGGGAATATGCAATTAAAGTGCAATTTATAATAGTTTTGGTTTAATTGTGTTTATTTGGGCTCAAAATACAGGTCAAAGTGTTAATTAGCAGAACTAATAAATCAAAATATAAGAAAGGTTTCGAAAATCACTCGTGAATTAAATGTATTTTATTGTCTTTATTCACTCCGTTCATCGATACGACCAAAAAGTATTTTTACGTTCACTTTAATGACAGTTATTTATCCGAAGCAAAGAATGTAATCAATTGTCAACCGAAACCATTCAAGCATTTCGAACAAAATTAGTTATTTTCTTAAAATCGATAATTATTTTCAAACTTTTCTTGTTTATACACAAAAATCTCCAAATTCTGTTCCACGTCAGCTCATATAACTTTCTCAACTATACTGAAGATTTTTAGTGAAAAAATAAAATTTATATATTCCGGAACATAAATATTACACTAATAATATATTCTCAATTTGATGTGGATTATTTCATCTTAAACTTACTTGATAATTGAGATAAATTTAAATGAGTAAACCATAATATGAATTGACCCTAGTATGTTAACCAATGCTTACCTTACCAGTGTTATACAGTGAAGTAAGCTTTAAGGCAAGTGCAACAATACAAGCAAACAGAATGACATTCAATGAATTCGGTTAAACTGTAATCTTGAATAAATTGGAATACATGAGAATTTATTCAAGCTATCACTTATGCATTCCTTATTCTGTTTGATAAAAAAAATATTTTCTTTTCATTTTTCCTTATTTTGAAAATTTTATTCAATATTCAGGGTATGAATAATTAATAGACTTTTTTGTGTCTACTCTTAATAACTTATTCATCAAAATTCTAAGCTTTTTGTAAATCTCTTTGTTATTTGCATTTGTATTAACGTTATATATATTCTTACAGTAAATCTAATCTAATATTTAATACTATTTTCATATATTTTTTCTTCAATTTCTTATATTTATTATTATTTCAATTTAGATCACAATTCAAGAGCCGATACAATACATAGTCAACAAAATTGCCTGAAATCGACTCAACTTTTATCGGAATAAGAAGTGAAACAAAAATAATGAAAATAAGAATTCTTTTGCAACTATTTTGTGAGCAAACACTTGAATGATAAGAATTGAGAACAGATTTAGAGCCAAATAATTGTGATATTGAAGTAAATCGGATCCAAAGGCGATGACTACTTATTCATCAAATAGTCCGGTCATCTTAGGTCTGGGAGTATTGCTATGGCTTTATATAACTGTATTGGCGCTATTCATATTGATATCCCTGTGCTGTTGTTTGAAACGGAGCAAAACAGCACCGGTAGTCCAGCCCGACCCTGACTCAGAACAGTTAAGTCCGAACGATACCAATTGTCGTCATTTGCATTACATTAACACAAATACTGATCACAACATATATTGACTTTAATTTTACAAAATTTATTCATCAATTCATTGCGGAATAACATTCAGAATAATACAGAATATTCTGAATATATGTTCAATAAAGCGCTTAAAGAATTCTTCAAATAAATAATTCTCAAAACATATATTAAAATGTGATTTATTTTTAAGTAAACTTTTGTTTTCTTCAAATAATAATTGTTTAATACAAATGATAAATATTTATCGCTTAATGTTTGTGCAGAAAATATATCTATAAATAATATTAACCATTATTTGCGGTCATTATTGTAAAACTTAGCCATCATTTTCAGTCTAAAAAACAATTGTATACTTAAAATGTTTGTATTTGTTATAATAATAGATTGTTTTTCTAATTAATTTGTATTTTATTTTATAATTATATAAACCATTAAACTGTAGCACAAAATGTATTTTAAATTTTACTTTTATTTCATATAATATCTGTTTGTTTTTTCTCCTCAATTATTATGCATAATATCAGATCACAAATACCTAACAATTGCTTAATTCCTAGAAAATCCATTAAAAACTAATATATAGTTTGCTATTATTTTTTCAATAATTATTATACTTTTTTTTGCTGACATTTATCAAACATATTGTATGCGAAGCTTATTATACAAATTGTGTATAAATTATAAAATAATTTATACATAAAATTAAAGATATTTTCAAAAAAAAAGAGAGCAAAAAATTATGGTTTGAAAAGTCATTGAATTACAAAAGGGTTTGGCTTTTGATAGAGAAAATGCAAACTTTTTTTTATCAATTTATTAGCAAAAATAAAAACATCAAAAGAGTGGAACGTTTTCTCATTATAAGTATAATACATATAACTAGCGATTCAGTCATCGATTGCCATAACATTACTACCAATTTGTGTATATTTTTATTAAATATTTCTGTTTTTGTCTCTAATTTTAATATTATTTAAAATTGATTTTCTTTTTTATCTCTTGTCCTATCAGTGAAGCTCTTATTCTTTTGGATTACATTCGCCGCAGATATTGAATAAAGTCTACGAAATATTCTATTAATGATTCATAAAAACCATTTTCTCATACAAATAGTTATATTAGAGTTAGAGTTAAGGGAAATACCAATCGATTATACGATAGAAGAAATGTTATGATAGAAGACTAGCCGTACAAATGTTTAGCCATTTTTCTGTTCAAATCTTTTTGAGAAATAGCGAAATGTTTGGGAAAAATGTTTATTAGTATCTGAGAGACAGATAAGTGTTGTATACGAAGAGATATTTTGCGTGTTTTGATCAGAATTTCTTCAAAATTAGCACAAAATTAAATTTCAAACAAAAAAATAGAGAATAAAAACAAAATTGATGTTAGAATTGATTCAATAAACTAAAAAAAAAACTCAAAAATAAGAGAAAATTCATTTTATAATAAAAATAATAATTGAATACAATTTATAACAAATATTAAAAGAGTTGTCAGTATTTAAGGCGAAAAAAAGAGAAAAAAATTAAAAAAAACTAAAAAAAAATAATTTTAATCAACGGATGGATTCACTGATTGCTTGAAAAAAAATTATTTGCTTTCAAAGCACAGAAGAGAGAGAAGAATATTAATGGATATAACATAAGAAAAGGAATGTCAGAATATTTATAACCAATAAAATTGATTTTTACTTATAATTAAATCACAAACAAATAGATTAATCGGCAAAACAACTAAATTATTATTATTGCCGATAAATCCGTTTAATATGAATTCAATCATATTTTTCAGTGAAAACTAAAATATCGGAAAAAATCGATACTTTTTTTTGTGAATTAATTATTAGTTTATAAATAAAATTATTAATTATTTTATATTAAATACTAATTGTTAGCAAAATCTCGACTATTGTCTCGACTCAGAGGATGTGGCAATTGGTTTGTGGTCTGATTTGTGTGCTGTTCCACATGTTTGGCCGGTTTGGCCGCCTCTCGTATGGACGAGAATGTCTTCGATAGCCACGTGTTCTTTGACTCATCGTTTTGGGTCTTCATGTGAATGATCTCCGTCTGAGCCGTATTTAAATGTAATATCAGTTCCTATTCGAGTCAAACAAATCAATATATTTTGAATAATTCAGAAATTTTTTCAGTTTTTAAAAAAATTCAATTATTCGGACAAAAACTAAATATTATTACAAATGAATACTTCGTTAAACCTTATGTAAGATTAAGAATATCTTTAATAATAAATATTTTTATATAAATATATAATTATTTTTATCCCAAATCTGATTATATGATTAAATATAATAAATATATGAAAATTCAATTACGAAATGAAAGCGAATTATAGGCATAAAAATCAATTCATATTCAGCACTGATTATATGAAATATTATTTGAGAAGTTCATAGATCTGTAAAACATATGCAAAACCTCTTTGAATGAGGAAATTGAGAGAAAGTAAAGCAAAATAAGAGAAATACTTATAGAGTGCAGGAAAGGCGAAATCGAACTGTGCATTCAATAAGATTAGGAAATACAAGCAAAGGAGTTGGCCCGGGAGTCGGCCCAGAATTTTATCTAATTATATGTAGACATTTAAAAAACCAATTGAGACTAACATTTCCGCTTTTGAATGCCTGTGCTCTTCGTATAAAAGTTCATTCAAAGGTATAACCCATACATTGATATGAGTTCACAGTTTTCTAAACTAAATATAAGACAAAAATCTATACTTTTTTAAAATTATTGTTTGAAGAAAAAGAAATAAAGAATATCTGAGAAAGAATTCAATTTAATACCAGTACTGAAAACATGATATTTTTGAACCAATAGAAAGATTGAAAATTCAATTAATTTCTTAAAATAAAGGCCCAATTAATTGCCCAAAAACTACGCGATTATAGTTCGTTGGTATTATTGATTTTTAAAAATCGATTCAATGTAGGGATGGCCAATGGGGAGAGAGGGGGGTCAGCCAAAATAATAAATATTAAGAAAAACACAATTTTAAAGATTATTTTCATTAATAAAGACTTAATTTTATTATTGAATAAAAAAGACATTAAACCGAAAGCGAATTAAACGTAAATAAAATCGGTTTCGAAAGAAAACAAATGAATGTAACGGAAGACTGACCTCATTCCTGCACTCGGCCTCAACTAAGGCCACTTTGGCCTTAACTAATTCCGTCTCTAAGTCTTCGATCTTCTGCTGCAACTGATTTGTGCCGCCATTCAGACAATCCTTACTGTTCTGAGTGCTGTCGCCATTAAGTTCCTGACTGTTGGCATAACTAGTATTGACTACATGTGCACAACGTTCACAGTTCCGCACTTTTGCTAATATATTCTCTAAGGCCTCCCTCGAAGACAACTGTTCCGATTCGAACCTCGACTGCAATTGTGAACAAATCTGTTTGTATTCTAATATGATTTTGGCGTTTCGTGCGATTTCCAGTTCAGCCCTCTCTAACTCGCGCCGACACATCTCCTGCAATGGTATCCAATCAAAACGTATTCAAAATAGTTTAGACGTTATTTCAAAAGCATTATTAGAGAGAATATATTGAACTGATTGACTGAATTGGGTCTCACTTTCAGGCACTTGACCTCATCCTCCAATCGCTTCTTCTCGTCCTCCACTTCCAGCAGAAGAACTCTTGTGGTCATCAGTTCAGAGCTGAGTGTTTCCGCTTTGTCTTCGACTTTATCTAAATCGGAACGTAATCTGATTTTGGAGCTACAGGTGGTCAGCAATTCTTGTGCCAAATCGTCGTTTTCCTGTTCGAGTCTCATCGTTGAGTCGATTAATCTCTTGTTTTCGTTCTCAAGTCTTTCGACCGGATTCTCGACTTTTGTCGATTCCTTCCATATTTGGTACTCCTTTTCGTATTTCTTTAATTTCTATTAATATTTAAGAATTTCATTAATATTCAGATTTATAGTAATTCTGATTGAATTTACAGAAACAAGTAGTTTAAGAGCCATTATATTAGTCTTTGTTTTCGTTTGCATAACATTATTACTGACTCTTTCGATGCTTTTTATGCTAAAACATATTTTTGTAGTAAAACATAAGGTTTTTGATTATAAATAATTCTTATCTAA
The DNA here is from genome assembly GCA_034693305.1 of Eueremaeus valkanovi. NCBI lineage: Eukaryota > Metazoa > Arthropoda > Arachnida > Sarcoptiformes > Eremaeidae > Eueremaeus > Eueremaeus valkanovi. The sequence goes on from JAQIWA010000480.1 coordinate 8,412, forward strand.
TATTGGATTTCACTTCAAATACATTGCAATCAAAATCAAAACTAAAATTAAATTTCTTTCAAATATAAGATACAAAACATTGAGAAAACGAATGAATATTTTATAAATAAGAACTAAAATAAGGAAAAGTATGAACAGAATGGCCAACAAAGAGGATATGGAACTGACCTTCACTTTGATGGCAACGGCGGTCCGCAGTAATAGCTTTCCATTCTCTTCTGTGCGGAACTTCTTGGGCAGAGATACGCGAAAGTATTTGAGTACACCTTCGAAGTCGAGGGCCAGTAAGTCTTTTTTGGAAATGGAGAGCAATGCGAGCGCCACTTGAAATATGGTATCCATTCTGTCCAACAGAAACAGATCCAGAATCGGGAACACGACGTGAAGCGGAAATTTGGCCGTAAATAAGGTTAGGAACCATTGGGAGGCATACATGTGCGCCTCTACGCCTGTTCGCCAATTAGGTATTGGAAAGTAAGCATTGGTTAGAATATTGTTGTGTTTGTCAAACCTAAGTCAGCGAAGTGTGAGTAGAGCTCAGGCATGAGACTGTCCATCGCCCGCTCCAACTGATAGAATTTGCACTGAAGTTCTTCGAATCCGTTTCGGAACAGATTTCTCAGTCCGTATTCGTTCATAATCTTCACCAAAACACAAAAGGCCTGCTCTTCGGGCATATGGAGCAGTAGGGCTGCGATCATGAATGACAGGCCCTGACAGTAGCCAATCTCTATGTCGTAGTTTGAATATGCTTTGCATAACTTGAACAGTGAGTCCTGACCTGAGGTCAAACAAATATATTAATTGTGAATATTTTTAACTCTAATTCAAAGCATTCAAAAACAAATATAATTTTTTAATATCGACTAAAAATGTGTTTTAAAAACCAATTAAAAAATCTCATTAAGTGTTAAGTAATGTATGAATTGATGAGAACTTCTGTTAATCTAATGATCATATGTTTGACATATTTTTCAAATAAAAATAACTGTATTTATAAACAAAAAGCCGAAACGGTTTGCGATAATAATCAATAAATATTAATAAAATTCTTGTTTAAACAAAAGCATTGATTAAATAAATGAAAACAAAATCAATATTTGTTTTGATTTAATATTTAATGTTTGGCACAAAACCAATAGAAATAAATATAAATTTTATTAATTGAATGCTTTTATATATAAATATAAGTGATTTGAGACAAAGTGGGTGAACAAACAAACAAACCTAAAGACCCGGACTCTTTGAAGTACTCGTGCGCCGGAAAAGTCCGGTTAATATCTCTTTCGATGTACTTTTCAAACGGAGATTCGCGAGTAATGAGCGCTTTGTACTGTTCCATAAGACTGGTCTCGTCCTGACAACCGGCCAATAGCTGCCACACTTCGCCTCTCAGTGCCTCCGGTATACCCCGTCTGACCAGTGTCTGTACATGTCTGGGCCGTTGGGAGAGGTTTTGGTGCCATTTGATCAACAGTTCAGACCAGCCTTTCGTTACAAATAATATTCGAATGAAAAGGATTTTAAATCAATTCAAAGCAGTCTTACCGTCGAGTTCGCTCTGAGAGCACTCTTTGCTGACGACACCCGTACCACTGGGTAGGGGCTCATCATTATCCTCACTGTCATCGTTGGACGGCGTCGGTAGTGATGTAACAGAGCTTCGCTGCGAATCCATTCGGTCGCCGAACTGTAGGCTGTCGTGTCGGAGCCGAAGCGCCAGTTTGTGTCTCTGATGGGACAGTTGTGTCGCTGAGAAACATGAGATGACATCGAACCGTGAGTTCGGCTCAGAGTTAGCCTTTTCCCTGAGCTGGACGTGAAACTGCTCCTGAAGTGGTTTGCCTTTAGTCAGCGCCGGTATGTTAATCCAGAACTTGTCTGCGGCCGAACTGTTCACTATTTTGGCCTTTGCTTCGAACACAAAGCGTACCGGTTCTCGAATGCCGGTCACCACCAGATCCACAGCTATTGTAAAGTAAACTCTGGTATCTCTGGCCGTCTCTGTGTTGAGCACTTCGAACAGGGGTTCCGTCGGATTCCAAACACCGATTATCTGCCACTGAGTGACAGCTTTGCGAATGTTATCCGTCGCCACAGTGTGTCTCGTCATCGACAAGAGTCCTATCGGAACCATATCCGAGTGCTTTATGTTTCGGCCTTTCATTAAAACAAAACAAAAAAGAAAACAAATATTCATTAAAACAAAAAACAATTTATGACTCAATAAAAGCGTAAAAGTAGTGAAATATAAATAAAATAATAAATTATTTAAACACAAAAAAACAGAAACAATGAATAAACAGAAAAATTATTTTTAGCAAAACTTATTCGCAATTAAGTTAAATAATATAATAATATATGAAATAATAGATAAAACGCTAAATCACTGAAAACTGCAACAAAAAGCCAAAAAATATTTATAAAAACTATTCAAAAAAAAATTGAAGACCTGGGGATAAAAGCATTCCAAAACATTTCTCAATATTCAGATTGACTCTGGATTGGGTCGAGTCCTGGAATATAGCGATACAAATCTTCTTCTCTGTGTTGGCCTTGAATTTGAAGCAATCCTTATCGCGCGCACATATAGTGGTCTTTCCATCGCTGGTGTCCTCTTTGATCTCGAGTCCAGACTCGACGGTGACTATCATGTCTTGATTGGCATTATTTGGCGGAACACGCCTTCAATACAATCAGAAATACGTTTTTAATAACTGAATAATTGATTGGATTTTAAGCAAAACTATTGACAACTAATATAAACGCAAAACAAAACCAAAATTCAATACATTTTTCGCAAATACCTGAACGCGAGTCCAAACGCGTGAAGAATAGTAGCGACCATATCAGTGGTCGGGCACCTGAATACATGACACTGAATGACACCGGACTCAAAGGTCGAGCCGTGGGATGCAGTGAATGCAAAACAGTTGCGTTCATTCGACTCCTGTTTACCTCTGGCGCAGAATATGATGCGTGAGATCGGGAACTGACCCATAATTGTCTGTTTCTCGCTTTCATTCGACTCTTTGCTCAGAACAGTGTCGACGCTCTCGATGTGATCGGCTGTGTCTGAGTCGAGCACAGACTCAATGAGCTGAACGCACTGTTCCGGACATTTTGGCACAATTAGTGTGATTTCCATCGCAGAGGGACTGTCGTTAAGGATAGCCATATTCCTCTGGATCTCGGACTCACTTCGGGGCGCATTAATGGCAGCGCTGCCCAGGTATGTCACACGTGTTCGCAGCGCTGGCGACCGCTGTCCAGACGGTGGCTGACTGTCACCGGCGGACGTCGACTGCGGCGCCGGTAGACTCGATGCCGAAGACATGGGTTGCGAATCGATTCCGTTTGTCTGCGATTGAGAACTGTTCTCATCAGTTGTGGACACCGTTTGCGGCAATGATTCGCACAGTTCTGAAGAAGTGATTCAAAACAGAAAATAAAAGAAAAATTCAATAATTATTGAGAAAAACAAACGAAAAGAACAGAAAATATAAATAAATATAAACTAAAGACAAGAATGAAATGAATGACTCATTCGATCGTAAATTCAATTCAATATCTAATGAAATATTAGATTAAAAACTGATTAAAAAAAATATAAACAAAAAAAATTGACAAATATTTCATAAAAAAATAAACAATTTCTGCAGAAATCAAAATACAAACCATTTGTCTGCACTTTATCGTCATTTTCGTTAATCGTATTGTTATTATCGTTAAAATTGATTTGATTTTCATTAAGCAATTCATTTGAATTGTCATTATTTTTGCAATCATTTGAATCCATACTAAATATTAGTATTTATTTCGTTAAATATGTTATCAAAAAAACGGCAATTATTTTGACGTTAAATACAAATACAATACAAACGATAGAAATCTGTTAATAATTATTAAGATTTAAATCTTGTAATCAAATGGTGTGAATGTGTGCACAAAAAGTGTCACATCTTTTCTCATCCTCTCATTCAGTCTATTATTATTCAATTGAATTGCAATTCATTTCAAACAATATTTCTTTTCATTCATTAACTGTTTTTTTCGTATTTTATCGACAGTAGAGTCGAGTAAATAAATAATTCATTCATTCGTTTATTTGTTACTTAACTTACTGTAAGTTAGCGTTAAGTTTGCAATGATTTTGTTGAACAAATATTTATAGCCAACTGTACTCAACCACTATTACTGTGGCTTTTCTCTGATGTCATACATTCAAAGCCCACTATTGTTTACTATAGCAAAATTAGCCCTGGCACTTTACCCTTTTAGCTTTGCTATTATAAGTGTATATTTTTTATTTGGAAAAGTTATCAGAGGATAAAACCAGTGATCAGTTATGTTTATGAATGACATTGTATGAAAAATTGGGTCAAATATTAAATAACTGTTAATTTAAGGAAACATTAGTTTACGTAATGATAATTATAATGTTTGCGTAAATAATAGACACCCCTTATGTTTAAACATGAGCAGGCTCATGCTTTGCTATTTACATCTACGCAATGTTAAATAATATGTTTAGTAATTGTCATAACAAATCATAAGATTATTCAAATGAGAACTAATCGTATTTTTTTTAATGGCTTTTTCAACGCTTTTCTGCACAATTGCTATATTCTGCTAAAGAATTGCCACAAACTGTGTTCAAACTCATTGAGTGCCTAATGTAAATGTAAGTCAAGTTAAAGGTTTAAAAAACTTGGCTTACCTTCAGTTTACAGAATAAGTGGGATATTTGGCTAAATCATATAGAAATTGTACATGGATGAATTATAAAATTAAGAATATGCAAGAATTTATATTAGAAGTTGTGTCAAAATATAAGAGGGATGGCCAGGCTATACAGTATCACTCAGAGGACCCTGGAAATAATTTGCCATAGATTCTACGAGCAAGCTAAAATGACATGTTTAATAACTTGATAACTTAATTAATAGGACATTGCTTATTATTATAAGACTACTGAAAAATTCTTATAAACAATATGTTGTGGAATATATTTGAAATATTATTATTGAGCGATGAACTCAATAGAGTGCAAACCAGTATAGAATCGTTTAACCAATTAATTGATAAAATTTTTATCTGAAAACAATTTAATCAAACAATTGCTTCGAAAATATGTTTATCATTAGTCTGTATAATATTTTCACTCAATAAAGCAAATCAACTAAAATGCTAAAATACTTTTTAAAAATGTTCCGAATCATTATTTTTCTTTTATTTTTGTCTATCGATTATTCTATAGGTTAGTAAACAAAATATTTCTATTCATTCAAAAGTATTTTATATAAGATTTTGCTATAAAAGTGAAAAAAAATATATTATAATCATTAAAATCTGAATTTTTTTCATTATATTAATAGGATATAAAAATAGTGTCTGTCCTTTGGATGGTTACAATAATAGGTGGATCACTTTTGATAACAATACGTGCTATTATTCAATCGCAATTCAGCTTAATTGGAGTGAAGCAGACAATAGATGTCATAAATATAACTCAACTTTGATTTCAATTCATAACTATATAAATAATGAATTTATAAAAGATTTAGCAATGGATTCAAATTTTATGCACATTTGGTTGGATATTATTAATGATGTTGAGCCGACTGACCACAACCAGGTTGGGTCAGATGAAAGGTCTGTTGGTTTTAAAAGTTTTGAAGAAAAAAACAAAATTAAAACTCATGTTAAGACTGATCACAAATGTGTTGCTCTTAATGTGAAAACCAGTCAATGGATTCGACTTAATTGTGAAAACAAAATAAACTTTTTCTGTCAAAAAAGTGTCGATAAAAATAACATGAATTTAATTGAATCCAAGCTAAAGCCAATGAAACCATTAGTATTTGACGCAACGGAGCTTTTGGGAGCAAATACTACAGAAACTGCATTTTCAACACAACATTATATGAATTCTTCAGCTGTTAATCCAAGTGTTAGAACAGAATCTGTTGGAACACAGAATTCAAATATTACGACAGAAGACAAGTCACACAATCGGACGACAACTGTAATAATGACAACTATTGTTAGAAACAATACAAGCGATACAAACGACACGACTATCCCTACAACATATACGTCGGTAACGATAACCGCAACAGAATTTTATATATCGACAACCAATTCGACACTAGAGTCGAGTTCAACAAAACCGGTTATAAAGTGGTCGACAACACGAACAACAATCGTATCGACAGTTTCGGCAATCTTTATAATGAGCACAATATTTGCCGTTTTCTATATAATTAGATTCAATAGAATTTCATTATCAGATCTATTCTGTAAAAAGCAAAAGACAATTGATATTCCGCTGCGAGAACGGAAAGGAAGTAACAAAGACAATGTGCCATAAATTTCATAAATTTTCAAATAATTTGATTTTTTTTCATAAATTATTATTTTTTAACGAATGCTGTGATAAGAGATTTCAAATAATAATACAATTAAAGCAATAGTAAGAATGATTGAACAAATATAAATAAACTTGGTTACATTTTTAAAACTAATCGGATGAAATTTTCTATTTATTTTTGTTCTGGACTTAACTTTGAAAATGCATGACTTTTCGGCGCTATTTCTTATTTTGGGTATGAATTCAGTTATATTTGACGTCCATTTGTTAAGCAATCCATTGGAGTGTAAATGACTTATTCTGTTGAAACAATTGGCAAAAAAATGTCAAAATTATTATTATTTATATAGAATTTCGAGAATAAAATCAGAATTAATTGTATTTACATTTTGTTTATGGAATCAATGATTGTTTTATTCAAATTCTTTTGCATTGCGAGCGAACCTAAATTCCTGAAGAATAAGTTGGATGTATGCCAGTGCATGTCCGGATCATATTTGCAATATAAAGCCTTGCTCAATGCTTTAGTCTTGTCCATCGCAACAATGGCTATTTTCCCAGCTGATAAATATTTCAGAAACTTATCCAGGTTTTCTGGTCCTCGGCTTTTATCACTTCGATGTACTTTCAGTGCAATGTCTCGATTAGATTGGATTCTGTCGTAAACTTTTCGGTATTTATCAGATTTGCTTAACTATACCAATCAGTTTATGATTAATGATTTAGATTTTTTCATATATTATTATTAACTAACCTTGCAGTATGTGACAAAAGTTGCCTGGCCGTAGATATGTGGGATTACTTCCCCAGCATTGGCCAAATCGTTAACTGAATTGATTTGTTTGCCGTTTGATTGGATAATCATTTTAACATTGATTAAGGATTGAAACCAATTGCACAAAATCGTAAACATTATTATATTTAAGAGTATGAGTGCTGTCATCCGATTCAAATGGAATTCAGTAAATTGATCTGGGTGAGAATAATAGAAATAATACAGGTCCAATTTACAGAAAACATCAGGACCAATAAAATGGTAGATTAAATTATATTTGATTATATCAAATATTAGAGGCATAAATTGATCTTAGACCAATTTGAGACCCAACCCCGAACCCTTGCTTACTTACATTGATTTAGAAATATTTTGATTATTTGCCAAAAACTCCATTTCTTTGTTGATTGCGTTATATGATTGTGAATTGAATTTATTACTAATAATGATATTATGCTTAATATTAGAAGAATAAAAATGTTTGCATTGATTTGACGCAAATAATCCAATAAATTGTTTTGCATTAATTCATTGCGAGAATTGGTTAACAGAATATGCGAGTCATGAGACAGGGGTCCAGAAAAATGCACCAGTTCTGATCTTTCAGGCGTTGCGAATATTGGTGTCAGAGCCATATCCGAGTGCTTTTATAAATTTATTTATCAAAATATCAAGATCATATTTCATATTTAGCTTACATTAGTTGCTATCATAGAAAGCAGTTTTCCATAATCTACTCGCGAAGGCGTTACTAATTCATAACTATTTATAAAAACAATATTCTCTGTTATAATATTCAAATAAAATATTCAATTTTGAAAAACTTACCTAAAATTCAATTTCATTACAAATATGTTTAATAATTCTGCAGAAATGCCTCCAATATTCGTGATATTATGTCCAGAATTTTTCATATAAGTCCAGGGAATTAGCTTTGAATTGATTTAAACTCAATATAAATTATTTTTATAATAAATAAATATAAATATAAACTCACAGGTATTACAGCTAACCTCAGGTGCATTCTTATATGATTTCAAATGATCTTTAAAAAAAAATAAACTATTCAACTGATAATAGCTTAAACATAAAATGACTGCATAGATAAATCATATTCAAGCTAAAATGAAACTTCAACTGTGAAGCTAAAATAGCTTGACATTCAAAAATGTATGACATTTGACTATAAAAAGTAACCACGCACTTTATCGAAACACATTAATGACAAGATGAGATTGAATTCTGTCATTATATCAGATCTAAAGTAGTTTATTGCGAAAAATCAATTGAATATGAAATGTAATATTCGTTTATTGTATTACTATATGATTAGCAATAAAATACAACCAGATCAGTTTGACATAATATAATATGTACTTGTTTATTTAAATTAATATTAATTTAAGCAAAAGTGGCGAATATTCTTAAAATTTGTAAAAATTTTTAATATTTCTTATTTAACCGAACATTCAAATCAATGTAAATATTAAACAAATATCTTATGATTTATTTTTCTATACATTACAAGCACACAATTTGTAAGGCCGAGACATTAGGCCATACCTCAAAAGTGTCTTTTACAGGAGCTATGGTAAAGTAGCATAGCTCCTGTAAAAAACACTGATGAGCATAGCCTATGTCTCGGCCTTACAAATTGTGTGATTACAAGTCGTGTAAAAATATTGATTAAAAATAAAATATTAATAAATATATTGAAAGGAAGTATACTATTGTTTGAAAGGAAAGTCAAATATTTTTAATTAAAAATCAATGAATATTCATTTTAAAAATATTATATATACTAGTCTTAACAATAACTAATTTCTATAAATAATAAAGTCTAGCCTGGACGCCTTGCTTGCTTGAAAGAGATTTCTTGTAGATCAATGTTAATAAAGGGCTCTCTAAAGGATGTCATTCAAATAATGGGAATTTTCAACTACTGTATGCTATTTAACTCACATATCAGAACAGATTTGATTTGCAATTATTAACATGGTTAAAATATGTTTATGTTTTCAAGTGTTTTGTGTCAAATATTTTTTAGATGACCTAGTTCTAATTGTTAAAATAGAATCTAGTTTCTATTAATTAATAATAATCAAGCATTAATGTAGAAAAATTCAAAATAAAATTGAAAACTTAACAAACAGTATACACGACTCGCTTAACCATTAAAGACCTGTCATCTGATTTGGCTAACAAACAGTGTTTGAAAAATGATTGCATTGAGTTATCAGCCGATTATAGCAGTTATGCTAATCATAAGAGAGAGACATATCTCTCATCAATCACTTAACTGGAGAACAGATTTTCACAAAACTTATGATTACATAGTAGTCGGCGCCGGAACTGCCGGATCTGTTGTGGCCGCACGACTGGCAGAAGACAGAACAAAATCTGTACTACTATTAGAGGCCGGCGGACCTCAAACTGTTACGAGTGATATTCCGGGTCAGTATTTGACATAAAATTAATTGTATTTATCTTACAATACATTGAAATGACTTCTAATTGAAGCCTTATATGGAGAACTGACTGGAACGGAACAGGACTGGGCTTATGATATGGTGCCTCAGAAATATGCATATAAAGCCTATATTGATAATCGAATGGATATATCACGAGCAAGGGTATTTGGTGGTTGCTCTGAGCACAACTCAATGAATTTTTATAGAGAGAGCAGAGATTATTTCAGACTATGGTCTGATAGGACTGGAGTCCGGAACTGGACTTTCGATGACGTTTTGCCCTATTTTTTGAAATCAGAAAACAATACAGATTTGCAATTAGTCGCACAAAACCCTCGTTTCCACAGAACTGGTGGTCCCATAACCGTTACGACAGCCATACCCGACAATATATTGGCTGCTTATGTATTGGCATCAAATGTGAAGGGGTATACTGAAACTGACCCGGATGGAAGACAGCCATTTGGAACAGCTATAATGCAGAGGAATATCAAAGAGGGTGTCCGACAAACGAGTTCATTGGCATATCTGGAACACAAAGTGTCATCAAATCTGCATATTTTGGGCAATACTTTGGTCACAAGAATTGTATTCAATGACAACAAGAGAGCGATTGGACTCGAGTTCTATAGGAATAATAGTTTCTATAGATGTATGGCTCGGAAGGAGATAGTTGTGAGTGCCGGTGCTATAGGCAGTCCGAAGCTATTATTACTGTCGGGTATCGGACCTAAAGAACATTTAGAAGGACTGAATATACCGGTCGTATCCAACCTAAGAGTCGGAGATAACTCTCTTTATGTGAATTATGTGGAACTGCTCTTCGATATCATTGACCAGTCATTAGTCGAGAAACCGATTGAAAACTTCAAAAATTATTACGACTACTTCGTCAGACATACCGGTCCTTTGGCCTACAAAGCTTCGGCTGTGACCTGTTTTAAGGAGCAGTCTTATCCTAATTATCCTGGTTTAAGTAATGGCTGTATTTTACCCCGAACTCAATTTCTTGGCAACGATTTGGAAGAATTGGTTAAAGATTTCAAATTGAAGGCCGAGTGGAGAGAGTATTACAGACCGTATCTGAATAGATCCAACTTCGCAATGTTGACGCACACCCGACGGCCCAGAAGTGTCGGCACTATTCGGTTGGCATCGAATAACCCGTTTAAGTACCCAATCGTAAACCCGTGCCATTACTGTGTGGAACAGGATTTGACAGATTTGGTCGAGGCTTTCAAACTGTCCCTGAATATATACATGAGTTCATTGCTCAGACCATTCATACAGCCGTTTAAGAATCCTATTCCCGGATGTAAACCCTGTTCTCATAAATATTTCTGCGACTCATATATCCGATGCTTTATACAGACCCTCACTTACGGTGCATATCCTATGGGCGGCTGTCGTATAGGTATTGCTAGCGATAGGAACGCTGTTGTCGACCAAGAGTTGCGAGTGTTTGGTGTGTCTGCGCTTCGGGTTATAGATTCAAGTATTATACCAATTAATGCGGACCAGTCAAGTGCTATAAGTGTTATGATTGGTGAATACGGGGCACATTTTATCAATAAAGGCTCAGGATTTTAGTTATTCGACCATAAGTTCATATTTAAATCTTTTTTGTGTTCAATATATTGATTCAATTGATGTTTTCATTCATATATTTCTCATACATTGTATTAATATTTTTAAACATGGCTAATTTGCTAATTGGCTAATTATCAGTCGAATTTGCTTGATTCATTGACAATTTTGATAATGAACTAGAACTATTCAACAGACAAAAAAGGAATAAAAGTCGCGGGCACTTATTAATGAGCTTGAACAGAATAAAATAGTATGGATGAGAGTAAATGTAAAAATTTATTTTCATTTTTTATTGTATAATAATTTGCAATATTTTCAAGAATAAAATTCATATCATTTTTCAACAGATCGTAGTATTAATTGATTTGAAAAAAATTATTGCCTTTTATGTGAAAAATGATTATAAAATCAAAGCTTAAAAAGATATGAAAAACAATAAGTTTTTTTATAATATGAATAAAATTCATTCAAATATAGAAAAAGAAATCAAAAATATTTTAAACCATTTGAAAAACGGACGGTTAGTATTGATAAATAAATTTTGTAATTACAGAATTAGCCAAAATTCGTTTCACTAATTAAACAGAATTATTAATTGTATGTCAAATGAAATAAAAATAATATTCTTTTCATATTTAGTCCTAATTTGTAAGAAAGGGTCCGACAGTTCCCAGTCTTCTGGATCCGCATTCGTAACAGTATTTCGCAATAGTTGTCGGATATTTGGTTCCGCACTGATGACAGAATTTGGGTACACCAGCGCTGGTATTAGACGAAGCCTGAGATCGGGTGCCATCAGAACCAGAACCATCTCTGGGAGGCGTATGTATGGAAGATGACTCGGCGCTGGAGCCACTAGTGCTGCCTCGAGTCGTACTCTCGCTATTGATTTCATAATTAACTTTATTATTGGTTTTATTGGTCACAGAAATGCCATTATTTGTGATATTCTTCTGGAGTGTATTTGGTTTGAATTTTGTGCTTCCATTCAAATACATTTCCTCTATTCTGGTCTTCAGTTTCTCCAATTCTTCGTCTTCTGAGATGTGGTTATTGCTGTTGTAATATCTGATTGAATGTCAATAATATTAATATTACATAACATTAGTATTGATTTTAAAGTAAGAAATATTTGAATGAATGAGAAAATAATGAATGAAATCAATCGATAGATCTGTTTAACAATTTTGTTAATATTTTCGATTACTTTGTATTAATTCATATTTTTTTTTATTGAAAAACGATATTCATATCAATCGATAAGAAAGCGAGAATTCATTAGCAAGATATACTGAATACATAGAAGCAATGAGCAAGCTCAGCAGAGATGCAAGGATGCCTAATAAAATTATTGTTTGAGCCAGAATATTTTTAAGAATGGGTGCAAAAATTTAATTTTTTTGTGAATATTCTTTTGCTAGAATCTATTCAATTGAAAACTAGAGTAGCTCTGGTCAATCTATTGTATGAATCAGGTACTACTTGTGCTCATCCCTACAAAACAGTAAACCAATTCATATCTCAGGTATTGATAATAATACAGAAAAATGAACTAAAAATAAATCAATTTTTGTTAAACCAGAGAAGCAGAAGGGTGATGACCAAGATGCTGTATGAATATCTTTTCTAGAATTTCAAGCATATCAAGGTATAAATGTAAAGGAAATTCTGTCTTTTTTAAAACTTGCTAAAGTTCAAGCTAAAATATGGATTTAACCTGAACTTTCTCTAGCATCATAGCCAGGGCCTTGAAGTTCATCATCCCTGGTTATATTGAATATACTGTATATTTATAATGCATTGAAGAATGAATTGCGTGAAAATATAACATAAAAATAGCTATAATTATATCTAAAACTTATAATAATGACAATGAGATTCTAAACAACAAAAGTTGAAAAAAAAGAGATAAAAGTATTTTTTTACTATTGATATAAACAGAATAATTCCTATCACAACAACCAAAAAAAACGAAAAAATAGACAAAAATCAATTACAAAAAAATAAATAAAACAAAAATTATTGGAAAAAACGAAAAAGAATTTCAATAAAGTCGTTACCCATTTTGATGATTGAATAAAGAATTGTTTTCACTCCTGATGGGCGACATTCCGCCAGTCCTGACCCCGGGCACAGTTTTGGGCCCACCATTGTATGTCTCGGTCTTCTTAAGCAATTCCCTCAACTGTTCATTTTTGACGAAGTTCTCCACTCGAGTCGGATGGTTCGGAAACTTTTCCTTAAACTTCATAACCGGCTCAGTTTGTTTGATCAGATGTTCGATACTATCCGGGGATAAATTCTTTGGTCTCGAAAGCGAATTAATTCTTTGTTTATCGAATTTGGCTTTAGATGGCGGCGAAGGACTCGTCCGGTTCTTCGGCTGTGGTTTTGGAGATGTCTTTGACTTTTGGACGTTTGGCAGTGATTTCGCCGCTTTTACTGTTGAGGTCTTCCGATTGACCGGTGGTGTCGGCGGTTGTGACCTGGGGGTCGGAGGTTGGGCTTTAGGAGTGGGCGCCTTTTGTCGGCCCGGCGTATGGGAAGGCGTTTCTGTCTTTGGCGACGTCTTGTTTGGAGTCGGTTTGTACTGGAAATCGATATAAGAATGAAAAGAATATTCTTATAAATGATTTCTATTTAACAAAAGATTGTTTCAGAATATTCTATACTCTAATGATTCTAATGGTTCTGCCATTCCTTCAAACAGTCTTATGATTCTGCTATTCCTTTACTACTATATATTGTTTATGTTTTTATTGAATAACATATTTTATATACCATTAGTACTGAATATATAATAAGTTTAGAAACCATTAAAACAAATATTAAGAGACAATTATGATTTGATTGATAAAAATCTAACTGCGCTTCACATTAATCCGTCTGTAAAAGCAATACATTTATTATTGATTGTGTTTTTGCATTATTTGAATATAAAGGCAAACAAAATGAAAACTTTTTTTTTCTTTTTCTTTTTTGTTATATCGATTGAAAATCAATGAATAGTCAGTCCATTTGTTTATTACATTTTCGGAAAAAATATTTAATTTTTTTATTAAATTATTAGGAATTTTATGATTTATAATGTTTTCTCTTTCGATGGAATTTTTTCTTTTCAGATATCGATCGGAAAATATATGAAATCTAATTGTCTTTATATTAAGAAAATGATTATAAGTTAGAAATCATAAGTCGTTTATATGATTAATGAATCTATTCTTTAAATATAAAAATATTATTCTGTTCTCAAGAAAACATTAAAAAAAATAATAATTACAACTATTTTCTTAAGACTATTAATACTATAATTAAGAGAAAATTGATCCAAAAATATGTACAAAAGAATTCAAACAATAAAACTATAAATAAGAATAAAAAACGTTTTGTTCGCCAAAACATAAAAAGACATTAAATATGAAAATTAGTTGACTTTTGTAAGAAATAAATAATAATATAATAAAAAAGAAATGAAATTCATATTAGACTCACTTTAGTTCTGGCTTTCATTCTCTCCAAAGCCTTAGTATTGTTAGCACTTCGAGGAATGCGTGCCTTTTGTTCTCTGCAGAACTGGATGTGTCTGTCGGCCGCCTTATCGGAGAAATTGCGTCCACAGAACTGGCAGACAATGTAGCCGACGGGCACTACAGTACCACTAGTGGGTTCCTCTACTTGCTCACCCCTGGCCGCTCTGACCGTTCGTAGGAATTCTTCGTGCTTTGCCCTCCAATCGGATGTCTTGTTCTTTGGTTTCTTCTCTTCCTTAGCAGTGGTCACTCTGGAAGGCGGTGTCACTGGACAGCCATTCACTTGTTCTAAATCTGCCCTTTGTTTGTGTGAATCAAATACTTTTCGCTTTTTATCCGATTCTTTAGTTTTATTACATATTTTCTGATGTTTTTCCTTAATTTTCAGAAATCAATAATTGTATGAAAGATAATAATAATAATAAACAAAAATAAAAATCATATAAAAATCATTACTCTTTCGGAAATGAAAAATGATTTAGAATTATAATTATCATAAGAATCAATAGAAACCCATTTCAAATGTAAACCAACATTACATATGAGCGGACAAATTTTTAATTAAGCCTTTCGTATGAATTATTAATTAATGAAAAAAAAGACAATTTATAGAGAATTTGATGAAATAATTGCATTATTATTATTGCATTCCGAACGCGAAATACAAAATTTTATAGTCTATTATGTAATATGTGTCGAAAAAATATATAACCATTACTTCTGAAACCGCTAACTCTTTTAATAAGTGGGGCAATGCATACAGACTATACATATTGTATAATAATATGAAAATGTTTAGCAAAAAAATTAATTCTATTCCCTTTGCTATTAATTTCGTATATAATAAATGACAGTATATTATACAAGCCATCAGTTTTGTTATGTAAGTCATACAGAATTAGTGACAAAAAACTAAACCATTATTTGATTGCAATCAATGTATGGGTTTTAGGTTCAGGTTTGGCATAAATATAAAGAAATAGCGAAAATATATTTATTTTTATGTTCATTACATTAGGAAGTATTTGAACTAATTTTTGTGTTATGTTTCTGAACTCATATTTAATTCATTCCTTTAATACTGAGAATATTCTGTGATTTCTGACTATTCAAGCAATTTTATAATTTCTATTCATACATATTGCGAGAGAAAAAAAATGCTGTGATTTATGGTTATTATTATTTTTAGTGAACACTCAACAGTCCATTAAATCTAAGAATTTAATTGTATTTTTAATATGAATTTTCAGAGAATAATAAGAATAAAAGAATCGATTCTTAATAATCAAATGTAGAGCAAACACGTATTGTATTCAATATTGATTTGTGTTGTTTAAAGAGCATCTACCAACATTAATCATTGATATTGAAATTCTTTAGCATTTATTTCTGATTCAATTCTCAGAATTTATTCTTGAAGTTCACAAATACATAGAGTATTATATATAAGAGTAAATGTTAATTATTTTCTTAATTTATTTATTCTTATTTTAAAAGACTTATTATTTATAATTATATTTTCAGAACCAGTTAAACTCATTAAGTGAGCAAGGAATAAATAACTTTATCTTAATAATAGAGTTTTCATCAATAATTGAAGTATTTATTTGCATATTATAAGCAATTAAGTTATAATACCTTTATTTTGCAAACAATTATAAGGAAAACATTTCGCAATAAATGTTTGCAAAAGAATTCATTTGAATAAATATAATAAGGAATCAAACAAAGGGTGGTTTGACTGAAGAGAATACTATTGATTATTAACTTCGCTATTAAAATGCAAAAATATTATTTATTATTTAAACTTAATTAATATTTACTGTTTTTCAAACAAAAATAATATGATTCTGAACTTTGACCTCAGTCTTAACGACCATCGGTTATAAACTCAATGGAAAGTTCGAGATTGGGTTCAAAACAAATGATTTATTTATGAGATTTGAGTCAATTATTTCTAACAATCATTTTATATTCAATTAATTGAATGAAACAAAAATAATAAAAATAAAGTGAAATAAAAAAAAGTAAAATATTTTTTCAATACTTACGAGTCTTTCGGGTAAGAATTTTCTGCTACATAGAGGACAGGGGACTCTCTGGTCCGGTATATCCTCTTTGACTTCTGTAATAAAACATTATATTAATTAAAAAAATGTTATAAAGCAATAAAATTCTGTTATATAACAGAAAAAAAATAATATTCAATACATAGATAACAGAAAACATTGAATACCTGTTTCAGTCATTTATTTAGAGAATTATATTTGAATAATAGCATTGATTTTCAGCACAACATTCAATATATAAGAAATATTCTGTTATTTACTTCTATTGAATGTCAAAGAATTAACATTAAAAACACAATTAGTTTTAATTGAAAAATAAAATGCAAATTATTATTGAATACAGAAATAGCTGTTTAAGTGTTCATTGTTTTCAATTCGCACACAGAATGAAAAAGCATCGGAAAGTCAACTGAAATGTTAGGAAAACTTATTCTCTCTTTCTTTTGGTCTAATGTTTACGATTTCAGTACTGATTGGTTGTCATAACGACTATTATACCTGAATTACCTGATATTCTTTGCTTGAATATGAAGTGCAATGGAATTAATGCTAAACATTAGTATTAATAGCAAGTATTGAGCGCTTTCTTCAACTTTTTTCCCAATACTTTTGGAAATAAAATAATCATTTGTTTGACACATATTTATCACAGTTTTGTTTATCAAAAGATTATTGGAATGATATGTAATCTGATTAGTATTAATCTCTGCATAAATACAGACTGGAATTACAGCAAAATTGAACTCAATATCGTTGTTACAATCACTAACTTTTTGTATTTTACCTAGGATATTAGTATTAATCATATTCATCTGAAGGACTTATTTGCTTAAATAAACTTTCAACAGAATATGTATTGCAGTGAAGAATCCTTTTTATAAAGTTTAGTCAAAAAGTTCTTCAAAAATGCATTGAGTGCTGCAGTGCTGCCGACTGAAGGCAATTCATGCAATACATTCATATGATATTGTTCTCATCAAAACTGCTCAATATTTTACACATTATATTATATTTCAAATATTTAACCTTCCTTTATCAAGATAATACATTATCTTTATTTCCCTACTTTTTGATAATTATATCTAATTAAATTGATCCAGGCACCTGTTTTGAGTGTCATCCATCTTAAATTATAAACATCATTTACCCAATACAGTACCCTACTTTTAAATGAAAATCTATTGATACCAGGTTTCAAACAAGATAAGACTGATGAAATATCAGCAGAGATTAAGCAAATTAAACTAGTTAAAATATAGCATGGATTGGAAATTGAGAAAATTCAGATTCTATTATTAAGTTAACCTGAGGGTATACAGAATAAGAAATTACTTACAAGTTAGCGAATAGACATTCTATATATATACATGGTCGCTTCAGTTGAATGATATTGAAACTGACCAAGTTCATTAACAACCCTGAATAAATACCTTACCTTATCAGTTTAGACTTTTGAATTGAATGGATGATAAAGGTATTTGATTTGCTTTTATTATATCTCAGAAAAAATAAATCTGTTCTGGTTTTGCGGATCTTCTGCTTTGTATATAAAAAAGTTATTTTACATCAAATATGATATTATTTTTTAATTTTAATTAATTATAAATATATTTTTAAATAATATTAAACAATAATTATTGGAATTCAATAAACTATAGTATTTTCAGAGCTATGTTAGAAAACTTATCAGTTGTTATACACAAGAAGGATGACCTCAGGTTAGAAGTCACGGATCTGCCCACTGATCCAGGGCCTTATGGTATGAACATTTTCATATGATAAATAACAAACTAAAGAGTAATTTTCAAAATAAAAATCTTTTGAGCAGAGGTACAATTGGCGTCAAAAACAGGTAAAAGTGTTTTGAAAAATAAAAATATTGAAAAACTAATTAAATCTCTATTTAATAATTAGTTGGTTTGTGCGGCTCAGACATCAAATTCTGGAAGGATGGCTATATTGACAAATGGGTTATAAACAGTCCGGTTGTGTTAGGCCATGAGGCCAGTGCTACTGTTATACGGGTTGGCAGTCATGTTAAGCATCTGAAAGTTGGCGATAGAGTAGCCGTAGAGCCGGGCATAGCATGTCTTAACTGCCAGGTCTGCAAAGAAGGCACTTATAATCTCTGTCCGGACGTACTCTTCCACGGAGTGGCACCTCTTGGAGGCTCTCTCAGGAGATATTTCAATCAGAGCTCAGCCTTCTGTCACAAGTGAGTGATTCAGACAATTATTTTGAAATTAAGACCATTTATGTCAATACAACTGTTGAACAGATTGCCCGATAATATATCGTATAGCGAGGGGGCTCTTATGGAGCCGTTAGCCGTTGCGGTATATGCCTGCAAGAGAGGTAAAATAGTAGAAGGTGCTGGGCAAAAAGTAATGGTGACTGGTGCCGGACCAGTTGGACTACTGGCTGCTATGTCTGCAAAAGCGCTCGGGGCTGAAGACGTGTGCATTTTGGGTATTGCAGTGAAAACCAAATTTTTAATTAATTTTAAATAATTTATAAAATGTCTTAAAGATATAAACGAAAGTCGATTAGAGTTCGCAAAACAGATGGGAATTAACAAAACATTACTAATCGATACGAAATCAGAAGTAGAGGGTTTGGGCAAACAAGTGGTCGGACTGTTAGGCGACTCTCCCTCAGTGACACTGGAATGCAGTGGCGCTGAAACGAGTCTGAATCTAGCCATTGATGTGACCAGGGACGGCGGCAACATTGTCATGATTGGCATTTGCAATAAGAAAGTGACCGTTAATTTGGGCAGTGCTGCCTGTCGTGAGGTCAACCTCCTAGGCATTAAACGATACCTGAACAGGTTTAGACTTTATACATATGCGATCCAATTCAAGACCTTTCTTACTCTAAGTCTTATCCATACATTTGTCAGCTTTCCATTGGCCATACATTTGGTCTCAAGCGGTAAACTCAATGTAAAGCCGTTGATAACCCATACTTACAGACTAGAGGAGGCACTGGAGGCCTTCGAAACAGCCAGAACTTGTGCAACCAATGGTGCGATCAAAGTACAGGTCCAATGTTCCCAATGATTGTTAACATTAATCATTGAAGTGACACAACATCTGCTGTTAATATGATTCGTAAATCAAATGATATTCTAATCAATTATTATTTGTTATCGTTTTCTTATTATATCATTAAAAATACGAAAATAAAAATCAGAAAAATGGGTCTAAACTTCCTTTTGTCGAAGATCAGTGGTGACCAAACTCGTTTGCTCCAGGGGGGGGGGTCAGCCTCGAATTTTGTCCAAGGGATATTTTTCGCCTCTGACGCTTAAGAGAGTAATTAAATGAAAATATTTTATTCAAAAATGTTTACATAAATTAAATTTTTGTTTTTATATAAATATTTAAGATTTACTTAATTTTTCTGCCCATTGCTATGAAATAATTAAATTTAAGTACAATTTGTTTCGTTTCTAAATCAGATGTATTTAAAATCAATTTAAGTTTTTCCTTGAATTCTTTTAAACACTGTTCGGCTAATTGTTTATCATTATCGTAGAGACCCTGATATAGAGACCAGGATCGATAAAATCCAACCAAATCCTGAGCGTAACCACTGCTCGAGACTATGATATTGTCTTTGTGTACGAACTCATAATTCTCGGGAAACTTCTCTGAGAAGTCCCGATAGTGTTGTTCACAACTCGATAGCTTCGGGTTCTTATAGGGCGCCAGACGTGCATCAAACCAAATATCATCCATCAATTCTATTAACCTTGTATCACTGGGATTAGAAGGGTCAAAGGCATCTGGTCCGGGTAATAAGTAGCAGCTGAATGCCACGACACCGTTATCAACCAAAATACGATCCGATTCATTGAAGAATTCTTGTAAATCAAACCAATGGGCGGCTGTGAAGGCCGTCACTAATTGAACGCTTTTGTCCTCTATTTTGGGCAAAATTTCTGCCGGAGAGACCTTTGCAGCCATTGAATGGAAGTTCAATTATTTGATATAAGAGTAAAAATAGAGAAAATTATTGCTTTTATTGACAATAAATTGTGTGTAGACTCACATCATAGCGAACATTATTGCTGTGTTTCGACTCATTCGCAGCCCTGATCTGCGCCGGACTCACATCAAAGCCATGGCAATTGCGAAAGTGTCTGGATAACTTCTTAGTTCCCTGACCACTGCCACAGCCGACGTCAACGGATAGGTTCCAATCTTTTGGGTCTACTTTTTCAGCTAAAAAATTGATCACTTGTTCAATGACTTGATCCGGAACTATAGGTCTGAAGCGGGCGTAAAGGTTGGCGTGATTTGTGCCCTCGAAGATACGGATTGACATTGCGATGGATATTATGTAACACTTTCTCAAATGAAATAATTTGGAGAAAAATATTTTCATAGACTTTCAGATCATTTTATAGCCATTCTTATGAGACAACTGTTATGTCAATCGAAGGACAAATTAGTAATAAATAATTTCAAGGATTTATAGATTTGACACAAAAAAAGGCTTACATTATATGTGGAAAAAAAAGGAAATATAATTTTACGGCCAATTCTGATATTGATTGTGCAATATATTAATCAGAAATTCTGTTTCTATCCGTAATTACGTTACAACTAGTCGTATGTCTGACTGAAAGCTTATCTATTTATGCGTTTGACTGATAAATAAAATTTTAAGTAATTCTTCAGTAATCGGTCGGAGTCTTCAAGTTATAGGACTGGGATTATTAATAGTGTAAAGGTAATTGAGTTGTTCGAGTACAAAACAGATATTACCCCGATACCAACAATGATTGGGCTGCAAATTTTATTTAGTCGTTTGGGTATCACTCAATTATGTCCAGAATTTGATCCAATTATCCATAGCTTTAGTCTAAAGGACTAAACGACTAAATTAGACGTACCTTGAGTTTGCCAAAGTTGCACCTACAACAGATTAGCATCTGTTTATGATAGAAGAGACTGATAAAATAATATTCTCGGCTTTTTTTTATTTGGGCACATATTATCAGATTTTTTTCTGTATTTTTGTATAAATTATTTTATTTAAAATAAAAGTAAATTTTTTTTATGAATGCAATTCTATAAAGAAATATAATATAATAAGTTAGTGCTGTAATTAATTTGAAGACACTTTTATTTTAAAGTTTTAATTTCCTCTTATCAATAGTGTTTACAATTATTTATTAATTTCTAATCAAAGAATGATTAGCTAATGTAAGCTTTTTTAATCTTGTTCATTGCACTTATATTGCCAGTTAAGGACAAACCAGATCATCAGGCACTCTGTTTTTGCCAACTTTACTGACGGTCATTATCAGTGTAATTTGACGTAAGGAACGCGTTTCTTACCCAGCAACATTATTGCTGGTGTAATTTTGGGTTCAGTGTTATTGAGTGTACTTTACATATACACAACTCATGGGTCTAAATGTGAATAATGTTCACCAAGGGCAGCAAGTTGCTAAAGAAATATCCAGTTTAAATGTTTTCTTATTTTTCTATATAAAAAATCATGAGTTCTGTAAAAAAAACTTTTATTCTAAAAAAATTGAGTCAAGAAATAAAAATAGCAAGATTGTTTCGCGAAATGATAATGGTTGCACAACAGTCCAAGTCTGTTTGTAAAACATGATCAGATCATTTTTGGTTTCGAATTGAAATTTTTCGCATAAATATTATATTTTATACAAAATATCAGATTGTTATGAAAATTGTGAGCGTTTT
>JAQIWA010000481.1:0-30945 GCA_034693305.1 Eueremaeus valkanovi
GCCTTTCGTTTGAAATCAGTGTCAACTATGATGTATAATAATTATTATTATAGCACTTTATGTGCCGTAAAAGCTCCAAATGATAGCTAAGTTTTATTCATAATTTATATCAAACGACAAAGAATATCATAAATTAGCAAGTTTAGACATAATTAACAAGATAGAATAATTATTTACTGTTAAAACTTTATTTCTATAGAGAATTAATTGTCAGTTGTTTTTTTATCAAGCTAAATCTATTTTAATTTAGCTTAAATTTTATTGATATAGCCTGGACAAATAATAAATTCCAGCTTACCCTGCATCATATTTGTTTCTCAAAGCTATCATTGTTTATACAAAAAATTGTTTTCAAAATAAACTAATTCTTTGAAATTCATTAATACTTTGGATTGAGTTTGAATTTTGTTCTTCTATTGTCAATATTTAAAGAGTCTTGATCACATTTACAGTATTTTAAGTGAGGAAAAAAAATGATCTGACTACTTTGTGACAATTTTTTTCTTTATTCCAATTAACAAGTTAAATGTGAAAGCTCATTCCAATGCTTCTCAATCACATCCATATAAAATTAGGTAAAATAAAACAGAATTCTAATATGATTATCAAGCTTATATTTAACTGGATGATACCTTACAATATTAGCCCATTCTATTTATTGGAAAAATTTTATTCCAATTAGCAAGCTCATTCCTAATACGGTTAGGATGTTTGTGATCTTTTTAATCTAAATGAATCTTTGTTATTAAACATGCACATATTTATTTTCCAACTGACAGGGTAGCATTAGCTTGCGCAATATATAAGCCTATTCGATAAATGTTAACAAGATTATTTATTTTCATTTATATTCTTGTTTTCCCAGAAGAGTATTCTGTTGTTTGACATCGATTTCAGTTTATATGTCTCTGTATTTTCGATTATCCGAAAGAAAATTGATTTTCAATATCCCGGCTAAGAATATATGTGGACATAGTTTCAAAGAATATTCTTTGTATTGTTTTTTGTTCAGACATTTCGATAGAGAATTATTGTGAAACCACATTAAAAATTAAAACAAATAATTATTTCTTTAGGAACTAAACGAATGCTACGTTTGAATTAACTCTTAAGGAAAAAATAGTTTTGTTCGGCTCTAATAATAGCGTAATTATCAGAGTGAAAAATACACGGCAGTCTAGCCGGTTATAGCAGTCTGGCGCCAATAGAATGAAAAATGGGGACTTGTATGTCAAATAAAATATAATGTTTTAACTTATGTAAACACAACACTAACTCAATAGTCTGTTCGCATTCAAGCTCAAGTATACAAATTTATATGGAAAGTTCAAAAGTGTTGAGCTATTGTGCCTAAAATAGATAAGGTAAACTTTTAGTGTGAAGTTATCTTCATTGCAATACATTCACCCATAGTAATGTATGTGTGTATGCATTGCAATGAAGATAACTTCACACTAAAAGTTTACCTTTTCTATTTTAGGAAAAATACGCTAACTTAATAGCAAATTTTTTATTAAATTTTTTGATCTTGCTAGCTTATTTAAAAAGATAAAAGAACTTATTTTGAATAAACAGATATCATACGAGACAACAACTAACCGAAAAAAGCCCTTAAATTCTGGCTTCTGCGTTGCTTAACAGAGATCAGGTTGATACCCGGCAACAGTGCCCAGATGTATTCTGTTTTCGTCTTTGGCCATTTAGTGTCTGTGTTTGTGCTTCCATTCAAATAAACCTGGGTGTCTGAATTAATAATTTAACCCGCCTGCAATAAGTCTTTTTTTGGTCACTTGCACTCTATGCCAAAGTGATAATCAACCTTTCTAATTATGTTGTGCTGAAAATATAACGTATATAACTATTATTTCGTATGAATTCTCGACAATAAATATTTGAAATATTTCAACCATGATTCACCCCTGCATTCCATTGATATTGAGAAAGAGAGTGTATTAATGGACTCAAAGTCTATCACTTCGTCTTCTTAATTACTTTTTCAACAATTTGTTTGTAATACATTTAAGCCTACCAGTGCCGCTCTCCCTATCCAACCCATGTTATGCCAACTCTTATGCAATATCTGTAACACTTGCATTAATGCAAATGTCTTTTGATTGCATTCCTTTCACTCAATTGTAGACCAATCAAAACCAACTTTTCTTTCAACCCTTTGCACACAACCCTTATCTCCAATGAACTTCAAAATATATTCAGGGTACATTGAAATGAGTTTCCAGTTATATGTGAATTTCCATCACATCATAAGTTCAATTAACTTAAGATATACTCATTTTCTGATTGTTTGTCAACACTTAACAAAACAATAAAAAGCATTGTAAAGTATGCCCGCCGATATTGCCCGCTTTATGTTGAAAATTTCTAGTTTATCCGCATTTCTATTCATAACATATTTTTAATTAGTTAGACGATTGTTAATTGTAAACAAGCTCAAATAATCAACATCACAAAGCGAAAAGTGGTTTCATTATAAGATTAAATTGTTTGTTCGCTGTCTATTCTCATAAAGGAAATGCTCTCCATTGTTTATTATTTGAGCTTGTTTACAATTAACAATCATCTAGATAATTAAAAATATGTTACGAATAGAAATGCGGATAAACTAGAAATTTTCAACAAAGCGGGCAATATCTGCGGGCATGCTTTACAATGTTTTTTATTTAGTTCTCTACTTTGAAGCTATTATATGCTCTACTCCTTAGTTATGTCAGAGCATATAAGCACTCTATTGGGTCTACCCAAATAATTCGTTGACACCATTGGCCTAAAAGGCCAGCCGGGAAGATCATTGCTTATCTCACATTCAAATGCCGGCACTACTCTTCACTTTTGCCTAACTTTTGCCTTATTCTGCTTTCACAGCTGAAAGATGTGAAACTTTAACTATTTTTAACTCTAAAATAATGTCTTTACGAATTATATATACTGTTATGTTGAAATTCTCATCTTCCAATTGATGACCTGACAAGTACCTCCCAACGGTACCTAAGCTGGCCTACAAGTTTTGGTCTATATTGGCATGACAAGGGATTCACACTCATCCACGACACCTAACCTCTGGTCACCACATAGTTATTGAAGTTTTGGTCGTCACATTTTTGGCGCAGTCGGTAGGAAAGCTCTGAGCTATCCCGGTCCACACACGTCAGCAATCAGATCAACAACTCGTTAGAGCTAAGCTATTCATTCGGTCTCATACCGAACTCACAACTTAACTAACTTTCGGGTCCTATACCCTCACTTTTAGTTCAGTCCTGGTACTGAACTCTTTATTGAACCTGGTTCAGTTCCCCTAGATCTGATCTAGTCTTATCGGTCCTCGTACCGATCTTTCTAGTGTCCTGGACACTACTCTTCACTAGGCCTGATACAAGATTTTCCCTTGTATTCTACTCGTACCTGGTGCCAGTACAATACTCTTCTCTTGTGCTGTACACGTCCTGGTACCTGTGCAGTACAACTGTCCTGAACCCGGCAACCTTTGTCCGAGACAGAGCCACACAAACATGCAGATTCTGTTCCTACAAGGTCCAGTCCTTGCTTCACAGTGCCAGAGGCACTCATCACGTCCTTCACGCAAGTCCAAACGTAGCCTGGCAAACGTAGCATTCACTGCCCTCAACGATGGAGAAAAGATAACTAAACTTATTAACTATCTCGAAGGCGAGCCATTCAATTTCTATGCCTCAGATATGCTCACAGAGGCCAACATCACATGGACTCAGGACAGTCTTATTTGAAAACAGATTTGGCCGCAGTGACCTTCCTCTTATGATGGCTGCTATACGCCGCCATCTTAAGCGTTCCGAAACCATAAGAATATTATGACGACAAGTGCAAGAACCTTCGTCGTGCATACATACCCGAAAACCAGATATCTGATGTCGTCATTGAAGGACTACCGGACTAGTATAGCTCACACTTCTACGGTCGCTGCTTTGCTAAATTTGCAAAAGAATTGGCCAAGTTCACTATCACTGGCACAAAGATTGCCCGAACTTAAACCACAAGAAACCAGAGCAAAAACAGTTGGTCTCCGCCGATGAGTCAGCTCCCGTTGCAAACATGTTTCAAAAGAAAAAACTAACTATACCTGCTCCTGGCAATTTTATCACAATTCCTGGCTTCATTGGCAAGTGGGAACTATTGGCCATGATTGACACCGCCTAAACTAAAAACCTAATGCCACTTCATGTTGCCCAGCTTTTGCACCTCAAAATCGATCAAAGAAAAGCCATTGACTTCTCAATGGCAAAAGGCATCGTAAAAACATCTGGAACCGTAACGTTCAGACTTACACTCGAATCAGTGACCAAGACGATCACTGACCTAGTCCTCAATGACTTCGCATACACACTCCTACTTGGCGTTCAAACTTGCAAACTCTTCCGCATTGCCGTCGATACCAAAAACTTCACGGCTAGCCTCAAGCCTAGCTCCGCGCTCTCACTCGAGCAAAGCACTTCCCGAGCTGTACCTACGCAGCAGACAACACTGGTTGTCCACACAACGCCAAGTACTCTAGACATCTCAATGTCTCACACGTCTCCCGAACTAGAGACCATTCTCCACGAATACGACCCTATAGGGCTTGGGCGGCATCACAATCGAAGCTCACTGAATCATATTGGAAGACGACGTCCCTACAGCACAGCCTCCGTATCGTCAATCATTCCAAGATGTCAAAGAGGCATCTCGCCGAGTCGAGGAGCTGCTCGACAAAGGACTGATACCTTTATCCGTGTCCCCTTATGCAGCACCGGTAACCTTAGCCGACAAAAAAGACGGAACGAAGCGACTATGCGTGGACTATTGAAAGCTCAACAAGATAATCGTTGCAGACAAGCAACCGCTTCCATACATCGCCGATATCATCGACAGACTCCAGGGTTGTCGATTCTTTACGAAACTAGACATCGCCTCCGGATACTGGCAAGTGTCCATCCATCCGGACGACATACAGAAAAACGCTTTCGTCACACAATACGGACACTATGAGTAATAAGTCCTTCCATTTGGACTGAAGAACGCACAGGCAACCTTCCAGCGTGTCGCTCGCAAAATCCTCGGTAAACTTGTTAACCATGTCGTACTGTCGTATGTCGACGACATTATTATCTACATCCAGACCGAAACCGAGCACAACCGACTACTCCGGGAAGTCCTCAATCCTCGCTCAAAACGATTCCAAACTCAAACACGGCAAATGCGAGTTCAGCACATTAGCCACAGAATTCCTTGGCCACATCATGATGAAGTGCGCTCACCGCTCTTAAAAATCAAAGCTATCGTTGACTTTCCGAGGACAACAAACGTGCTGGAAGTTTAACGCTTCCACGGTCTCGCTAACTATCTCAGAGAATACAGTCATGATTTCTCTACAGTTGCCGAACAAATAACTAGACTTACTCGCAAATCCCACGCTCTAAAATACACATTCACTTTGGGTGAGGAACAGGAAACAGCTTTCCTAAAGATCAAAGAGCTAATGGCTACCGAACCGGTCAGAAACTTTTTTGACCCTAAGCTGCCGATTGAATTGCATACAAACGCCTCAACTGTAGGTATCAGAGCAATTCTCATTCAAAACGAGCATCTAGTTGGCTACTATTTTAGAAAACTCTGTGACGCAGAAGCCCGTTACACGCCAACTGAACTGGAATGCCTAGCAGTCGTCGACGCTATCAAAAACTTCCGCATTTACCTCCAAGGCACACACTTCAAAGTAGTCACTGACCACTCCGCGCTTCAATGGCTACTCAATTATCAAAACACAAAACGCCGCCTCTTTCACTGGTCAGAGCACCTCTCGCTCTACACCTTCGACGTGATACACAGAGCGGGTAAAAAATGGCTCATGTCTACGGCTCTATGGCTCGACAAGCAAGAGATACTAAATGCCCAAAGCCAAGCATCAATCTCAAACATAAATGGTAACCGCATTACCACTAACACAGAATGCCTCTAACAGATCCGATTCTATGGCTGCAACCGAATCGTCATACCATAGCGTCTCAGACTCCGAGTCCTCCAAGAAAGACACGACGCCTCAGGTCATGCAGGTATTTGCAAAACACACCACCAGATATCGAAGAACTATTCGTTGCCACGAATGAGACTTGACATCAAGCTCTATGTGCAGTCATGCCATAAATGTCAACTTGTAAAACCTGCCACTCATCCGACTTACGGACAACTCCAACCTTTGCTGACAACAGCAGAGCCTATGGAACTAATCGCAATGGACACAATAGTTATAAGATTCTCCGCAAAGAAGACAAAAGCCAAGTACATACAAGTGGTGGTAGACCACAATACACGCTATGTATGGGCTGAAGCCACAAAGAGCAACACAGCTCAAGCAGCTGTCTCCACACTCGAAGAAATTTTCCGATTCTATGTACCCGCCAAACGACTACTTAACGACAACGCAACGAACTTTACCCGAACTAGAGAGCTTCCTCAGCGGGTTCTCCTGAACACGTGCCTACACATCTACATAAGATCCGCAGACGAACGGAGCAAACGAAAATGTCAACGACACGATCGTGAAAGGACTAGGCTTGCCTGGTCAACAGTCCTCAAACAAGTAGTTCAGAACTACAATAACACAGTCCACAGTACTACAGGATTCACTCCTGCGTACCTAATGTTTGGACGCGACAAACTGCTAACAACGACTCCACACGTCAACGAGGACAGAAACCTTGCACAAGAGCGCTCAGGCGCCTTCAAGCAGAAGAAAAGGAGGACTATGATTAGGTGCACCGCCCGCTAATTCTACACATCGGTGATTTGGTCAAGCGCCGAATCTTCTCTAATCGATTAGACATAAAGAAACAACTAAATATGTAGGACCATGCGAGGTCACCGCACTTCAAGGACCTGTGGACGCAAAGATCGTTGAACCTGGCTCTAACTGTCAACCTAAACTTGTCCACGTCTCTCAATTGGAACCGTATTTCCGACGGGACGAAGCCTTTTTCGACTTAGGGGAGTGAAAAAGAGAGTGAATGACACCTGAAGACATCAATTCATCTAGGATCAGTTCACAATAGAAAAACTTGTTACCTGATTGTAGACGAACATTAACATCTTGAAAAAATGAAAATTCTTCAGTCGGTTTGTAACCGAAAGACCAATGATTCCACATTATCACAAATTGGTGCTAATTATGGGGCAAATATTGGGTATGAAGAATCATTGGTCTGTCGTTGACAAACCGACTGAAGAATTTTTATTGTTTCAAGGTATTAGTGTTTGTCTACAATCAGTTAACAAGTTTTTCTCTTGTAAACTGATCCTAGAAGAATTGATGTCTTCAGGTGTCTGCCATTATGACCATTGTTTTCTTTGAATTGTCATTTCTGAGTGTCTTTTAGTGCTTTTAGTCATTTTTGAGCCAATTATAAGCAGTTCCATAGGTTGTATTTGATTAAGAACTCATTTCTCTCTCATTGCACTCGTGAGGAAGTGTGTGGTAATTGATCCCAAGTCATTTTTTCTAGAAAAATGGAATCCCGCAATTTTTGTGCCGAAGACCCCATTAACTCATGAGTTCGAACCATTTTATGGATAATTATAATCATTTCATATCAAATTAAAGATCTAAACTCGAATGCAATCCATTGCACAGCCGGTTTCGAACGGCGCTCAACAATAGAACGCGCGCTCATATTTGTAAGAATACTTTTTTCCCAAAAAAAATCCATTGTTCCTATACTTGTATCCGATTTGTGATAATTATCATTTGTTTTCAATTATGATTTTGACATATACTTAAAGCCCAAGAATTGCTGATTCTTTAGATATACAATGCATTAGAATCGGTTAAGGGATTGAAAACCTATTCGAATTCAAAGTTCAAAAACATAGGATTTTTATTTTGTAAGAATAATAATTTCTCTCACTGTAGAACATGCTCACAATTTTCATATTCCTCGCCCATACATGGTATAAATCCATTGTTTATATTAAAAATTATATTAAAAGTCAAAAAGTATTAGAAATATTCTTTTCCTTAATTTTTTTATTTTCGAGATTATTATCAAATTATAATCATTTGCTTTGAAGTTTACATCAATAAAGCATTTTTCTCATTTAACCCTGGGTACAATTTTTATATAAATTTCTTTCGGCGTCATAAATAGTTGTCCTGTTGGGTATTCGAGCTATAATAGAATGATATAGATTGTTGAGATTAATTATTGATTTACACTGAATATTATAATACCTTGGCTTTTGTTGAATGTATTATTTCATATTTCAGAATGAATTTTGAAATAAACATTCGAATTGTATTCAATGCGAAACTTCTTGCCGGGCACTGTCGCGGCCCATGGCCGAACGGCATCAAAGTAAATGGAGCTTTGCCCTTTTTGATAAAACGTTCAGGGTTAAACTGATCGGGTTCCGGAAAGTATTCTGGATTACGATGAACCGCATAGAAAGAGAAAGTGACCAGGCAATTCTTCGGAATAACGATACTGGTGCCATTGATCACATAATCTTCACTTGCCTCCCGGTCAACTCGTGCTGCAGCAGGGCTGATTCTTAAGACTTCATAGATAACAGCATTCAGATATTCACACCCATTCAGTGCCTCTCCATCATCATAATGACCAAGCTCATTCAGCTCTTCATATAGTTTATCCTGTATGTCCGCATGTATGCTGATATAGTAACAGAAGTGCAATAACGTCGCAGCACTTGTATCATATGTAGACATCAGTGTCAATGCATTTCCGGTCATCTCGTCGACAGTCATCCACTTCTCAGACCTTTTGTATTAATAGTCAATAAAATATAAGCTTTACTCGAATGCAGGCAATGATTATCAAACATATGATTACTTTTCTGCTGCAGTCGTCGTCTGTTCGGAGTCTTCTTCCATAACATTAAGCATGAGTTGTATGAAATCCATATTTTCTTTGTTCCTGGAGTTTGTCTTTCTATTATTGACAATTTCAATGACCAGGCTTTTAAAATAATCCACGGATTCTTGACTGTATGCCTTCAGTTTGAAAAATTGGCTCAGGTCAGGTGCGAACCACCCGATCATATGCTTGATTGTCAAATCAGCTCCGAATAGGTTCTGTGCGTTGTATACAATCGGATGATTTGGACTTTTGTTGGAATCGACTTCAACGCCGAAACTGGTACTCATGAGCACATCCATCACAAAGCAGTTGATGTTATGCTTGACATCAAAATCGTCACCTTTTGGACAGATATTCACTTATTATAATAAAGTCGCGAAAGCAATCCTGTGCTGCACTCTCAGTAATAGTGACAATTCAAGCTCATACAACTAAAAGCTCCTTGCTTATAAAAGCTTAATTAATATTACCTTTGATAGATTCTGGCTCAATAATACTACAAAAATGATCCACGCAATTAGTAACTGCATTGATATTGGATTTTATTTTGCCTGAAGTGAATGCACGCGCAACAATAGAACGAGCCATCTTCCATCGTTGATCCCGGGCCAATATGATCCCGCTTTCGAATTCCTTCCCGAGAGGATAGAAGCGGCGATTAATGAAGTTTTGAAAGTCTTTAATCATTATATCTCTGATAATATTCGGGTCAGTTATCAGAACACATCTCCGGAAGACTTCATAAAAGCCAACGATCTTTCCATGTGTTTGCGATAATTCCAAATCATTGAAGGGAAGAACCTTTTTGTAAGCCAAAAGACTTTGCAACAAATTGGGTCCATTCACGCCCTGCCGACGCCAATAGGTATGGTATCTATATGTGTAGCTGAAGTATGCAAATAAAAAATATTTATTAATTGAATAAATATATTAATAGTTTATATAAGACTTACAGTAAGAATGAGAATAATAAGAGTGTAAATAGGATTAAAATAATTGTATTTATCATTATTTCAGTTCGAAATCGCTTTTTATTCTCAAATGATATATTTTTTATGTAAAGCACATCTGTTTTAAGTCTATTAAATGTAAAGTTGCGCCACGTTAGTAATACGATATAAGAGATTAATGAGACTACGATCTGAATGCAGTACATAAAATCACGAGCGCATACAACAATGAATAAAGACTTTTTTATGTCTAGACATTGTTCTCAGTTGTCCATGATTTTTAGGACTTTGTCAGGTTAAACTTGTCAATGTCCAGTTAAACTGGTCAATGTGGGGTTAAACTGGTCAATATCCGGTTAAACTGGTCAATGTCCTGTTAAACTGGTCAATGTCCGGTTAAACCGGTCAATGTCTGGTTAAACTGTTCAATGGCCTGTTAAACTGGTCAATGTCTGGTTAAACTAGTCAATGTCCGGTTAAACTGGTCAATGGCTTGTTAAACTGGTCAATGTCCGGTTAAACTGGTCAATGTCCGGTTAAACTGGTCAATGTCCGTTTAAACTGTCAAATGTCCGGTTAAACTGGTCAATGTCCGGTTAAACTGGTCAATGTCCTGTTAAATTTGTCAATGTCCGGTTAAACTGGTCAATGCCCGGTTAACCCGGTCATTGTCCGTTTAAACTGTTAAATGACCGGTTAAAATGACCAATTTCCGGTTAAACTGGTCAATGTTAGTTGACCAGTGAACTTAATTGTAAACTAATTTTGTGATTTAACTGTCTACGTCACACGCCACTTATCTCAACAGAGTTCGCCCACAACAACAACTTCACACCAGGTAACCGTACTTTGATCAGTGTCCCAGTGCCACCAATTTACTGAGAATGTTCCGAAACATAATGACCTCCGTCTCTATTGTTCTACAAGTGTTCCGTTCGACTCCGCACCGAGTCAGCCACACGTCGATCTTAATGAGATCTAATTCTGAACATCCATCTGGTAAACCAATTTTAGACTACCTGCTTAATCGGTTTTTATCTTCAAATGTGCCCTTAAAGTCAAATCAGCTATTTTTCTCATGTTTTTACATTCTCTTATTTGACCTAGCAAAAATTCCGGTGGCGGAATATGAATTAATGGACTGAATTTTGCCTAATTCAATTTCGAAATTATTTTTTGTTCTCGTTTCTAATTGATCCTAGTGCTATAGTTTAAAGCATAAGATTCTCAAAATGTCTTTCAGTGGAATTTATTAAACATTCAATAAATCAGTTGAATTCGAATATAAATTATAATTGTTTTTCGAAATACACTCCAATTCGCCATAATTTCGATATTTGTGCCCAAAATGAAGCCTTGAATTCAAAGTCATTGGAAGTCTGAGCGGAATATTCAGGTTTAAGGCACTGTCTGTCCGGTGGCTCAATATATTGTTCAAAATGTTCGGGCATTTCCAACAGTATATTCGGTTTCGGCGCTCTGTCCTTAATGGCCCCACACCTCTGCCATCTATTATTGTCCCTAAATTCTATTTGCTCCAGTTCCTGCACAGACAGCCCTTTTCTTCGAATGACAGCAGCCTTGAAAAACCTGTTCCCTTTTTCAGCCTTGAACATTCTACTATTTGACCTGATTAAAATTTGAAATACGCAGAGATCTCTCAATTGTGTCTACATATCAGAGCATATGATTTGTTAGATTAGACTAAAACCGATATAAATATATACTAACTGGTGGTTCAGTCACATCTTCACCGGTAGTATTGTGTGTGCACTCGAGCACAATCATATCCCCCGGCAATAAAAGACGAGGTCGTGTCAATTTCTGCCAGTATTGACCTCTAACGGGATAATGTACCCAGGTGACAAATGGCCTCAACTCTTTATTGCCTCTGATATGTCTCACCTTATAGTGTACTCCTGTAGACAACGAAAATGAACAATATTATGTAATGATGTGCAAGGAGGTATAGACAAATTATCCCATTGTTTTGAATTTTGCATAATAACCCGACCCTTTATTTTGAGACCAGTAATAGAGCTTTTCGCACGGCTTATATAAAAAATTGCACATTTCGGCCGATTTTTACCGATTTTTGAATTAATTTGGTTTAAATTTAACTAAACCTGGTTCATTTAACTGATTTGAGGCGAAATCTGGTTAATTTACCTGGATTAGGCCGAATTTGTCGAAATTCAGTCAAAATAAACAATTTTACCCCACAATATACCCTTTTTTTTATCTCACTCGCTCATCAATAGTATTATGCCAAGGTTATTTATGATAAAAATTTTTGTAGTAATACGACCTCGGGCATGCATATGAGCTTGGAATCCATCGATTACACCGCCAGTTGGGCCGATGTCCTGAAAAATTGTTTAATTATTTATATTTATATACGGGTTATGCGAAAGAAAAACAAATCAATTCAATACTTCTTCGAAACAGTCTGTGTTGAAGAGAAAGCGTGTCAGAGAACTGGATTGTTCTGGAGGTAAAATAAAGCCGCCCCTACTCAATTCTTTAACCGCGTCTCTATCAGTCGCGCCAACCATTCCAAGGTGGTTCAACTTGTATGGCCTGAGTTGACCAGTGGTTGTTAGCTGAATGTTAACTGAGAGCCTGAGGTTTGGCTCGAGTTTGGGGTTAAACGCGTGAATCTGTACCACAAAATATTTGCTGGATCCCGTATCAGGCTCAATTGGCCAGCCGGCCTCTTTGGGCGCAGTGTACTCCCGGTCCAGGCTTGCAAATGTGATAAGAGTATGGTAACAGCTTTTCAATGGTTCCGGCAGATTCGTCACATGCATTACTCCGCAGTCGAAGCTGTCGTTCAAATGTTTGTCCGCTTCGATGGCATTGATTGCGTCCACGCATTCAAATACCACACTGTGTTCCGCGTGTATTGACATCCCTTTCGGTCGAGTCACTCGATTTTGCTTTGTTTGAGAAATATAGACAAAGATATTTATTATAATATTCACCAAATTTGGGCCCAAATTGGCTCAGATTTGGTTAAATATTTACAAAACGTCTGATAAACTGCTTCCGAAATGAACATTCTTATCAGCACTCTTTAGAAATAAGAACATGGTTAATTAGAGGTAATTAGGGTTAATCATACTGTCCCCTTAAGGCGGCAATGCCTGGACTACAGTACAGTAAAATGCATTTCATCTCAGCCTGGCAAGATTTTTGTAAAATGCAATCGAAAATCCTAATAGTTATATATAGGAAATCAATTTATTCGTCAGCCCAGCTAGCTCAGTCGGCTGGGGAGTCACTCTCCACTCAGAGTAAGTAGGCGCCTTGCTGAAGCGAGAGTTTGACTTCAGTATACAGTTTGACAGCACTATATAAGCATGGTACATTAATATTATGCTAGTCATGTGTTGATAGATATTTCAAGTCATACATCCAATAGATTTGATTTGATGTCTATGACTATAATAGTGATCAAAACATACCTTCACTATTTGCCTTGGTCCTTTGAGATCAACTTTCCGAATAACACAGAACATCCTGTTGTCGACGACCGGAAGTTCAAACTAAATGTTTAGTAAAAGTAAATTGAAGTTGATACCAGTAAACTGACCAAGCACAGTAATAAAAATTGTATTTACGCTCAATATTCTACAATCATATCAGTGATTAAACAATAATTTATAGATCTTATCAATTCATACACTGTTTGTACACTCATAGGGGCTACAAGAAAGGTGGTTTGGGTTAAAAAAAACTACCCCCTGATTTTTGAGGTTGTGCTGAACACTTCCTCTTGATAGTTAAATGCCATTAAATCACATGATTTTCAACTATTATAATCAAGATTAATTATAAATTATTTCGAATTAACCCGCATTAAAATTATAAATAGTTGGCTCACAGTGTGCTCCAGATTATAAATCTCTAAATCTGTTTCGGGTATATTAGTTTCCTGTTCCGGCTCAATTAATTTAAAACAGTCCCAGCCTTTAAACTCATGCTTATTGATGTTGTCAGCATCGAAGGGGTCGCCAAGACTATAGGCCCAAATAATATTCGTCGGCTCTGAAGCAAGTATTTCGATGTCCTCTAATGAGTCGCATGTCCTGTATGGCCGATGAAATTCCAGTATAGTGTTGGTCATATTCTGGTGACTGCTATCTAGAATCCAGTCCTGGCTCTTATCAATCACAGGCAGAGCGTATCGATCAGTATATCTGTCCTAAAATCAAATATAAAATTGAAAATAAATGCAGAAAATGATTAAACTCTGAGACGAGTAATGCAACTCATATTTGAGCTCTTCTTAACCGCAATTTCAAATATATTCCGACTTATGTCTGGTTTAAGCAAATCTATGCATATTTTTATTGAATATCAATTCACATGAAATATTGTCTGTCCGTCCGATGTGACCCAGGCAATGACCATGTCGCTTTGTCTCATCAGTCCATGATAAGAGATCCCGAACCCAACCCAACCCGTGGTCTTGGCTTCGATTCTGAAGAATATGATCTCTTTTTCTTCACATATCTTCCACTTTAGTGTCAACTTATCGTCCAATGCATTAGTGCCGACCCATTGATCCCATTCCGTTGCGCATAAGATATATTCGCCATAAAAAGCAGAAAAATTTAGAAATAAATATAAAATATATTTAAAAGAATTCATTTCTTATTATTTAATATAAGATTAAAATGAACGCAAAAATCAAATGAGTTTTCACTCATTCAACGCATGAAATAAATTATGTCAAAATATAGTGATTTGTCAGCAAATGTATACATATTTTCTTTAATGTCAAATAACAGGGAATACTGTCAGTCTGTCCGGTATTGCGTTCAAACTAGACTTCCGAAGGATACAACAATTCAGCCCTGTTTAATCCGGTCTTGTCCTGTCCTGTCTACGAATCCAATTAATCGTCCAGTTCTGCCTGTTCCTACCTGGCCTTGTTCTACAGGTTCCTTATACTAAATTCTTTTCTTGTTTGGTCTGGTTCAGTTCACACTTTGATTCAGTTCATACCCTTCAATAAAATTCTTTATAAAATCCCTTAATTTATTGGCTTTTAATTCATTTAAAACATTAAACGGTATTTCAATTGGTTTTGGTTTTGCAAATCTGAGTCTTCCGACCGGCGGTTCCGCCTAAGGAATGCCTAAGAATTCATTAACAGTTATATTTAATTGTTAAGACCCTGAACAGTACAGTAGTATTATATAATTATCTTTATATATGGACTGAATTAATATTTAATTCAAACCATATCTTCTGTATTGACGTCAATACCTGAAGATTGGGTTTATATTATGCAAACATACGGTATTGATAAGGGATGTGAACAAGTTTGGAGACAAAATACACCCGGAGTTTTAAAATGCGAATATCAAGACTAAACTTTTAAGAATATGCTAGATCCTATCAAATTTTTCATTTCGATTGATTGTGGCTTTAATTTCAATCGTACCAAGCTTTATTTAGCTCGATTATTCTCGATATTGAACATGATTTTTGACGGCATTATGGTCGCCATTGTTGTCTTAGAATTCTTGTTTGAGCCTAGTGCACACCCTTGGTATTAATATTTGAATCAAATAATAAACTTATTATTAAATATTAATATAATTTAATTTCATTAAGCGATTGAAACCATATTTCTCGCAATCATTTCAGACATTCTTCGCTTTAATTCACATAAATATCAATTGTTTTGCAATGAATCCAAAGAACAGAACCAAAAGACGTAATGAATATCACTATTATCTCATTTGATCTTTAATTTGTTTCATCCATTTCAGTGTTGGAAGAGGCCAAGCAGAAATTTGAAAAGTATCCCAGACAGCAGTCTTTGCCACCACTGCTTACGACACTACCAACAGATGTGAATCCATTTCACTTTTCACACCAAAAAGAGATCAACCAATGGGTCGATTGGCTCAAGGATTACAGTATGCTATCGGATGCCAAGTATGGACTGTTAAGAAATGTGGTCACTCTGACGGCCACGTTCTACCCCACCTGTACCGACCTAAAACGGTATGAGAACCTGGTCAAGACAATGATCGGGTTCTTCATAATCGACGATCACTCTGAGAGCGCTTGGGGTGACGTCTATTACGACGAGAAGAGTGCTCAAGAAGTTTACGGTTCGTTCAATCGAATGCTCGACAAACTTGTGTCCAAAGAATTCATTGCATTGAATGACGTGAAGCCATATATTCAGGCAATGTATGCCGTATTCGAGTCTATTTGCTCGCAATACAACCATGTACAAAAGGACCGGCTGGTGAGGCTCTGGAGGGATTATATTCAGGGAAATGACATGGAGCAGAGTGTCTTTCGCAATCGGGACAAACTGAAGAGTGTGGAACAGTTGGAAGAAGTGAGTCAGAGTTGAAATCATATAATTGCGACCATTCCTGAGATCGAGTGCTATTGGGGTCAGAATGAGAGTCAATATAGAAATAGAAGGCACGGCCAAGGGTGGGGTATAGCCAAAATTAAATCTGCCATTTTACAGCCTAGCACATTTGTCTAGATTTGCAGAGCTTGGTCATCGCTCTAGCATCTATTTGTAATTATCCATTGCGTCGCAAATACTCCCATAGCTTATAGGCATTTGCATAGGACTCGACATTTCTCAGGATATTCTATGACAATGAGAGTCACGGAATCGGATACTTTTCAGATCCGGATAAAATCGATAGGCGGTCGACCCAGTCTTCAGTTCATGGAATATGCGGACAACATATGCCTTACAGAAGATGAATGGTTGGACCCAAGGCTACAGCTCTTAATGGATTTGGTTTGTCTGAACTGTGTCTATTCCAACGACTTGTACAGTTTTGAGAAAGAAATGAGAGAGAACCCGGATGACCCCGAGCGCGTTTTCAACATCATAACTCTGATTCAGCGATTGGAGAACTGCTCAACAGATCTGGCGATTGAGAAACTGGTCGACAGATTCAAAGAAAGCGAGCGTCAGATCAAAGTAGTTCTCAAACAGATTTTAAATGATCCGGCTTTGAGTGCGGCAATGAAGCAGTTGGCCAATAAAGCCATCTATATGGCCAGTGGCGCTACTGTCGGACAGAGTGTTCTGGATCGG
This sequence comes from Eueremaeus valkanovi, assembly GCA_034693305.1. Lineage (NCBI taxonomy): Eukaryota > Metazoa > Arthropoda > Arachnida > Sarcoptiformes > Eremaeidae > Eueremaeus > Eueremaeus valkanovi. Next base: position 16,944 of record JAQIWA010000481.1, read on the forward strand.
TATCATATGAAAGTATAGAAATTCATTTGGTATTGATCCAGAGCATTTGCATTATTGAAGAGAGTTATTAATACATAAAAAATAAATTTAAAGAATTTCAGAACAATTTATGTATTTTTTTATAAATAAAAATATAAATGAATTTTCTTTTGATTTTTGAATAAAAATTTATTTGCATTTTATTTATTTATAAATTAATTAATTGTGACATCTCTAGCACCAACCCCCTTTCGAGAGACACTACCCAGCTTCTTATTGGGAGTTTCCTGGCTGAGAAAGCATCCAAAAACCTAATTGTGGTCCAAGATATTAAACTATTTTTGTTTAACTTGAAATGAGCTCAGCATAGCTGCAACGTTCAGTTGTCTCGCATTTTATTTATTAAATGAAAACTATTTCAGAATAATTTTGAATCAAATAAATAAACAAATCATTCAAAACAAAAGTAAAAATAGACTTATAAACTGAATCAACTAATTGTGCGCTAAATTGGCTTTTAATTGTGATCTTAAACATAGAGATAAATAGATCTAAACATAAGCTATAAATTGAATTTATTTTTGCAGAAAAAATATGATTATTTTTGACCACTACTAAATGCTGTCACACATTATATAAGGCTAAAAATTTACTAGAAATAAAATTTACCAGATTATTTTTACAATATTAAACATAATATATGTATTTTATGTATTATGTTTTATATTGTGAAAACCATTTTTTTCTGCCAATCGTAATATACGTCCGCTTAAAATGTTTAGAACAACAGTGAAATTTATATAAAAAGTAATATCAATTAATTCAATTAAAAGATGACATTTTGGAAGTAATTTCTTCAGTGTTTAAGTGATTTTCACATCTGTTAGTAATATAATTAAATATTTCAATAAATACAGAATAAGTTTCGAATAATTAATAATTATTTATTAAAACAAACTGTGCGAGAGTGAGACAAATATCAAACTATTGGAAATAGAAACCTGGTCTCAATATGATTGTATTTTTGATTATTACAATACTTTTTGGTTTTTCTGTTTTGAAATTCTTTAGATTTATTTCAGATCTCAACGATTTTGAAGTAAATATGAATTAAATTATTTTAAAATAATCTAAACTATATTAATATAGTTATAAATTAAGATTCGTACAACTAGCCAGGATCAAAGTAGACTTTTGAGAGCCAAATATGATGGCGAGGCAGTACCTTGTTTCTATGCAAACACATGGTTTGCTATTTGTTTGTCTGAAGAACTCAAATGTTTTGAATGCAAAGAATTCTATATTTTGGGCCAAAATTACTTTCTGTATAGAGACAACTCAGACCAATGCTATGCAATCACTGCATATAAACGTTCTCAACAATTTCAAGAACAAATTAACACTGGTAAGAATATACAGTTTTTCTTATAATTTAAGTCTGGTTCTATTTTACCGTATTCCTACACATGAAGCGGCATGTCGCTGTAAAGTTAATCATATTGTAATTTACAAGATGATTCTGTACATTATTCTGCATTAGCGAGTATACAGTGTCTGTCTGTCTGTCTGTTTGTCGCACAGTTATTAAAAAATTGCAGTATTAGTGCCCTCGAAATGACGCAGATCATAGCAGTGTCACGCAATCTATTAACAGTGTGAGACAGTTGAAAATAAGGACATTAACTTTGAACTTGCATGTTAGTAGCTACTAGGTAGCCCTATTTGAGAAACTTGTAGAATTCATTTGAGCAGGATTTCGCTGTATGTGCGGGAATACGGTAATACTTTTTATTTTCATATTTTTATTTAAATTTTATGTAAGATCTAAACGGAATTCAAACAACAAATAAATTTTGGCATTTGTTTGAAACGAATGGATTTGTTTATATTTGGTATGATTTGAGAAATTCAACACCAACTTGGTATCCAAGTCCGCTTTCAAATATTTCTGAATCGAACATATATAAGTTCAAGGATAAACATGGATTTCTACTCAATGGTCATTTTTCGGTGAGAATATACAGTTAGAGTAGGAATAAACTGAAACTCTGAGAGTAATGTATTCATCACTGCCAACATATAATGAACAGGAATGTATGACCAGGTGATTAACTAGTCAGTATCAAATAGGGTAATGTGAAAAAAGTTTGTAAAGTTTAATGTATAAAAATTTGATCAGAGTCATACATTCAGGTTCATTATGTGTTGGCAGTGATGAATACATTACTATCAGATTTTCAGTTTATTCCTACTCTAACAGTACGTAGAAATTAAACATCAATTCAATAAAATACATCAGGTGCATTTACGGATCGGGAATTAAGGATTTTGATTGTGCCTAGTAGAAAGATCTCAAAAAATGAATAAAAGTTACAATTGGAACCATGTTCCTATCTATAAAGTTTTTCGAGATATTGAATGACGAAGTTTTGAGTTGCATAGAAATCAGTGCCAAAAGTTAGATGTTCAAGCTTAAATTTAACCACCCCCCCCCAGAAATCGCATCCAGAAGAAATTTAATGGTAATATCAGCTTAATATGGAGATAATTTTAAGCACATTATCATATGAAACGGCACAATACCAAACGAAATATTCATTATATCTCATTCAATATAATAGAGATATAAAGAATATTTCGTTCGGTATTGTGCCGTTTCATATGGTATTGGGCTTAAAATTATCTCCATATTAAGCTGATATTACTATTAAAATTTCATTTTGATTCGATTCTGAGGTGGGGGTTAAATTCAAGCTTGTATATCTAACTTTTGGCTCTAATTTATATGGAAATCAAAATTTCGGCATTGAATATCTCGAAAATCTTAATAGATAGAAACCTAGTTCCAATTGTAACTTCTATTCATTTTTTGATATCTTTCAACTAGGTACAATCAAAATCATTAATTCCAGGTCCGTAAATGCATGTTTGTGATAAATTGAATTCAACAGGATATACATGAGAATACATTTGACGTGGCTCATTTCGAGCAACTGCATGCAATACCCGCAGTTATTTCAGTCGATTCTATACTTAAAAAAGTCAGAACTTATTATACGATCAGAAATATTATTCGAATTTATTGGGACTTTGATCTCAAATGTCTGAAAGGATTGAATAAACACAAATGTTTGGCCAACTATTCCGGATCTATAATTTTATTCGGAATCAATTTGGGCCGAGTCATCAAGTTCCATCTTCACCTCCAAACATCTGGTCCGGCAGTAAATTATATGATAATTAAATTTCAATTTCTCGGCTATAATATTGACATGTATCAAGTAGTAGTACTGATTCCAATTGTACCGAATCGTTTTGAATTAGTAGAAAGGTTCTTTTGCCAGAATACTGTTTGGACCAGATTTGTGATAAAGACGCTATACGTGGTGTTTAAAAAAGTGGTAATCCTTTAAAATTTACTGTTCAAGTCAAAGGTCAGCAGTGAATGACTAAATTTGGGCATTAGTTCATTAATATAGAAACAATCTAGTACATTTTGATGTTTAACTTAATTACTTGGATAAATGATACTATGAAACAATTCTTCAAATACTAAATATTTTGATATCTTTTCTTAAAAAACACATTGCTCCAATTTGCCTGAAGGCTTGACTTGACATTGATTTTGACTTGAATTAATTCTGATTATTATTGAAAGTTATTTTTAAAATCTATTTTTTCAGCTCTCGAGTGATGCGATTATTTGGACGAATAAAAAATGGATAAAAAAGTGTTATCTCAGCAAAAATGATGAAAAAATGATCGGAGAATACAGGCGTTGGTATAAGCAGTTTGATCTGCAATAATCAAGTTATGGTAGTCGCCGATCAATGATGCCACCCTGGCAATAACTGCACGATTTATTGATTGTTAATAAAATCAATTATATTTTTAAACTCGATATACAATACTATTTCGAAACTTTTAAATAGAATTTTAAATAAAATGTAGCTCTTCTCAATTTTCATATTACGTTATTTTAATAAATATCAGAAAAAACAGCGAATCTATCGATATTCTGAATATTATATTACTAAAGTAGCTTGCAAAATTGAAATAACATGATTATTCATTTTTTAATATCAAGATAATAATCCGAAAATTATTAATCATTTAGTGAGGGACTGAATTACGTCCCGGGCCTCCCTTGGGCCTCCCGGTCCTCCCTTTGCCACCTACTGCACATACTGACTATTGACCCTTTTATGACACAAACTGATGCCTACTGATCCCACTGACCTATACGGACACCTAATGACTTACTGACCCTAAATGACCTCTACTTTATGCTTTCTGTAATGTAAAGTAAGACAAAGGAAGGCAAAAACGAAGTTAAGACAGTAGAAAACAGTTAGGGTCATTAAGAGTCATTAGGGGTCAGTATAGGTGAGTGGGGGTCAGTAGGCATCAGTTTGTGTCATAAAAGTGTCAATATTGTCAGTATGGACAGTAGGAGACAAAGGAAGACAGGGAGGCCATTCAGTCACTTCCAATCATTTACTCTTGCAAAAATAACAGCCACATACATTATTAGGGCTTAACATTAAAAAACAGTAATTGTAAATAAAATTAATATAAGCAGGCTACACACTTTATTTTGTAACTGATACGTTGCTTATCTCTGGGCTCACTACTCACCTAGGAGACTATAACTGACTTTACCCTCAACCAGAGACCATTCCGTCGCGGCGTCTTGCCCTCACATACACAAGCCTTTAATCAAAATAGAAAAGGTAAACTTTTAGTGTGAAGATATCTTCATTGCAATGCATACACACATACATTACTATGGGTGAATGTATTGCAATGAAGATAACTTCACACTAAATGTTTACCTTTTCTATTTTAGAAACAATACGTTAACTGCAAATGAAATGAAATAAAAGATTTACAAAAATCATAAGTTTTATACGATTTCCAAAAGATTTATAAATTTTGTATTCGCAAAGATGCATAAAATTAGACCTCGGACTGTATGTGTAGGTACTGGTTTATATGTACTGAATCAGGGACAAAACAAGTAAAATGCCTATTTGCTATTTGCCCAGAACAGGGAGGAATGGAGATATAGGTGGTATGCCCCTTATGATTTTGGCTGAGGCTGCCCCCCCTTCCCTGTTTTCCGATGATTTGGAGGCGCAAACTGAAAAAAGAGCGCTTTTTAGGGAAAAAATTGATTCAATGTACATCTCTGGTCCAAAATCTTTGGTTTACACCCCTGTTGTCAAAACATTGCCTATCTGTGGCACCGAACTCGAAAAATGATTAGTTATTAGGAAAGGAAGGGAAAAGGCCGGCAGGAACAAGGAGGAGTGGACGATAAATTGGACTTGTAGAATTAGAACTGGACAAGACCGGATTGAACTGGATTAATTTGTTTTGTCTTTTAGAAGTCTAGTTTGAACGCCATACCGGACGGACTGATATTAATTTATGTTATTTGATATTAAAGAAATTATTTATACATTTGCTGACAAATCACTGCATTTTAGACATAATTTTATTTTATGCGTTGAATGAGTGAAAACACATTTGATTTTTGAATTCATTTGAATATTACATTAAATATAAAAAATGAATTCTTTTAAATATATTTTATATTTATTTCTAAATTTGTCCGCTTTTTATAGCGAATTTATGGTATGCGCAACGGAATGGGATCAATGGGTAGGCACTAATGTTTTGGACGATAACCTGACGCTAAAGTGGAAGACATGTGAGGAAAAAGACATCATATTCTTCAGAATCGAAGCCAAGACCACAGGTTGGGTTGGGTTCGGGATTTCATATCATGGACTGATGCCACAAAGCGACATGGTCATTGCCTGGGTCACGTCGAACGGACAGACAATATTTCACGTAAATTGATATCCAATAAAAACATTGATAGATTTGCTTAAATCAGACATATATTTGAAATTCCGGTTAAGAAGAGCTCAAATATGAGCTCCACTACTCATCTCAGAGTTTAATGATTTTCAGGAATTATTGTGAATTTTATCTTTGATTTTAGGACAGATATACTGATCGATACGCTGTGCCTGTCATCGATAAGAGACAGGACTGGATTCTGGACGACAGTCACCAGAATATGACCCACACTATCCTGGAATTTCATCGGCCATATAAGACATGCGACGCATTAGAGGACATAGAAATACTTGACTCAGAGCCGACGAACATTATTTGGGCCTATAGTCGTGGCGACCCCTCCAATGCTGACAACATCAATAAACATGAGTTCAAAGGCGGGGATAGTTTTAAATTAATAAACCCGGAACCGGAAACTAATATACCAGAAACAGATTTAGAGATTATTAATCTGGAGCACACTGTAAGCCAACTGTATTAATAATTTTGATACGGGTTGATTCAAAATAATTTATAATTAGTTTTGATAACAAAAATTGAAAAACAGGTGATTTAAAGAAATTTATTTATCAGTTTAATTGCACTCAAGCGTATGAATTGATTTTTGTTAAGCAACGAAATACTCTGGAGAGCCTCCGGCACAGCCTTAATAGTCAAGGGTTATTTTTTTATTCAACACCACTTTTGTACCCCCTATGAGTTTAGATGCAGGAATGGTTTCATCTTAATTAACCCCGAACCGGAAACTCATATACCCGAAACAGATTTGGAGATTTATAATCTGGAATAAAATCTGAGCCAACTAATTATAATTTGGATACCGTAGTCGTTCAAAATCCCGACTCACAAAATCCCGACACACAAAATCCCGACTCACAAAATCCCGACACACAAAATCCCGACAAGTGTAGTATGGGTGGGATTGCTCCTCCCAACTTCCGGTTTTGGATTTTCGATCTTAGCTAGTATACTTGTGAAATTTTACATTTAAGCATAAAATCTGAACACTATGGGTAGTAAGTGTGCGGTTTACGCCACTTCCGGTCATCTTTAATAGAATAGTGTTTAAGGCAGGATACCTGAAAACAATTACATTTAGACATGAAAACTCACTCCTGAGGGTAGGAGAGGTGTGGTTTACAACATTTCCGGATATGTTTATTATATGAAAGTTTTAGGCATAATACTTGAAAGATATAACATTTAAACTTAAAAACTGACCTATATCCTTTGGATACGGGTTAATTCTTATATTTTATAACATTCTGGTATTTATAGCAAAAGACGAAAATAAGCTTATTTCATGAAAAGCATTTATCAGTTCAATTGAACTAAACCGCATTATAGATAGTCTAAAGAGGAGGGGTTTAGGCACAACCTCACAAGTGAGCAGGGTATTATTTCCTTTAACTGCCTGCAAGTGTTCAAACATTGCATGAATTAATACGTTCTATAAATTACTGTCTAATCAGTGTTCACTGATATTATTGGGCAAATTGAGCATTAATTCAATATTACTGTACTTGGTGAGTTTACTGATCACAATTTTTATTCAATGAACATTTAGTTTGAACTTCCACTCTTCAAGAAAATTGAATCCTGTGTTATTCGGAAAGTTGAGCTCAAAGGACCAAGACAAATAGTGAAGGTATGTTTTGATCGCTATTATAGGTATAGTCTTCTAATCAAATCTATTCTAAAAGAAATATGACTTAAAATATCTATCAACACCTGACCAGCATAATAATAATGTACCCGGATTATTGAGTGCTTTAGAATAGGGTTATAGAATTTGACAAAATGTGGCCAGGCTAAATTCAAATCAAAATATTCTAGGCAATATATTCCCCTTGAAGGTACAGACTGATTCACCCTGTTCCAATATCTTAAGCGAGAATATTATCACTAAATCAGTTTACCAGACGTTTTGCCGGATATTTAGCCAAATCTGAGCCAATTTGTGCCAAATTTAGTGAATAATATAAATAATATATTTTTGAATATATTTCTCAAACAAAGTTCAATCGAGTGACTCAACCGAAACGTTCGTTCAAACACGTGGAACACATGATTTTATTTGCTTGCGTCGACCGAATCAATGCTACCGAAGCCGACAAGCATTTAAACGACTTTTTCGACTGTGGACCGACTTTTTTAACGAATATGCCGGAACCATTGAAAAGCTGTTACCGTAAAGTTTTCTTTTTCTCTGTAGCCATGGAGCGGGAGTACTTTGCTCCCAAAGAGGCTGGCTGGCAAATCGAGCCGGATACGGGATCCAGCAAATATTTTGTTGTTCAATATCATACGTCTAACCCTAAACTCGAACCGAACATTAGGCTCAATGTTAACGCCCAGTTATGGACAACTGGCCAACTCAGGCCATACAAATCGAATATCTATCCAATGTATAGCGTTCTCCATAAGGAACCGGATAATTTACATTTACCTTTACCCCCGAATCAATCCAGTTTTCTCATACGAGTTTTCTTTAACACCGACTGTTTGGATGACGTAATGAATTGATTTGTTTTTCATTTGTATTACCGGTATATAAATAATTACTCATTTTTTAGGACATTCAGCCAAATGGAGGCGTAATCGATGCACTCATGTGCCACATGCATGTCCACGGTAGTATTTCACAAGTATTCATATTATTATAAATAACTGGACCAATAGAAGGAGATGTGCAGTCAGCAGAGACCGGGAGTATAGGGGGAGGGATAAATAGTGTACAAGAGCACATTTGGTATAAAATAGACAAATTAGGCACTATTTTACCTTGATTGAGTTAAGAAGTTTAAATGAGTTAAATTAAACCTAAATTAATCCGAAATTTGCTTAAAAGAAAAAAGTGCACCTAGCACTCAAAATACGGGGGTTTTCAGTTTGCCAATTTCTAAACAGTCGGCACTCTATACCCCACTTGCACATCTAAGATAAAAGTGTTTATTATCTGGGTCTATAGGAATACACGTTAAAGTCAGACATATCAGAGGTGTTAAAGAGCTAAGGCCGTTGGCTAACCTGGTACATACTCGCACCAAAGGGCAATATTGGAACAAATTAACACCTCCTCGTCGTTTAATGCCGGGCGATATAATTGTGCTCGAGTGTACATATAATACTACCAGTGATGATGTGCCTGTGCCTGTTTGTATATATCAATAAGTTTTATGATAATCTCTAACAAATTATATGCTTGGATATGAAGGGATCCTTGATAGATGTCTGCGCCTTTACCTTATCAATGTGGTCAAATAGTACAAGGCTTAGTCGACTGACTGGAGTAAAAAACATGTAAGAAATTAGAAAATATATTATTGTTTTCAGAATTAAGAAAAATTGTTTAATATTTTAATTATCGCTCGTCTCTAAAGCATGTACTCTCGACGGGCTATATCAAGCCCTGTGCAGTTCAACGGTACTGAATGGTCCGAGTATATAAAAGCAGCGAAAATAGTAGGGCTGTCTGAGCAATTTGAATTTATAGACAACAAATGGCAAAGTTGCGGCCACTTTAAGGACAGAGCGCCGGATATTCTGTTGGAAGTGCCCAAACACTTCGAGCCATATATTGAGCTCAACAGACAGTGCCGTAAACCTGAATATTTTGCTCAGACTTCTGATGACTTTGAATTCAAGGCTTCATTTTGGGCACAAATTTCGAAATTATGGCGAATTGGAGTGCATTTCGAAAAACAATTATAATTTATTTGAATTAAAATTATTTTTTTAAGCATTCTATTGAGTAATGATTTATTGATGGAAAATGTGTCCAAATCTGCGAACGAGTTCTTTAATTGTTTTGTAAAAAATACGTTTGAGTTATAATAAGAAGAAAACTAATGAAAATTGTTGCGAATATTTGCAAGTTTTGGAAATTATTTATGGAATAAAAAATTATAACTTTTTCAACAATTTATAAGAAGTGATTATAGGATTTAGATTGATGCAGGTTGATTTTGTTGGTCAGGCGAGTCCTCATCAATGATTAGTTAGAATTTCAGATTATTAAAGTGATTTGGTATTCATGTGAACGATTTGTGCAGGGTATTCGCGATTTATAATGTGCATTTATGGTTATTCTATCTATAAATTCACCCTTGCTTATGATTTTACATATACACTTAAATAAATGATTATGGTCATATGCAATATGTAATTGAATCTGGGAAAAAATTTAAGCTTTTCCCAAAGGTTTCAACACTTTTACTATAATTTGTAAATTAAAACTCAATTATTTTCCCTTTTCTTTTGTATCGAATATTTTTTTTGACAATATTTGTATCAAATTATTTAAAGGCGTTTCGAAGACAATGGTTAGGAATATGGCTAAAATATATGGCAGTATTACAGAGAAAGCTATTATAATTATAATCAAGATTACATTGAGTCCGGGCAATATATCCTTTGCTAAGAGTGATATATATGAGATAACAGGCAAATGAATTAAATATGATATCTGTAGTGAATAGCGAAAGGGTTTCCAAAAGTTTGCTTTCAATAAATTGGTTAAACAATTGTTGTTTTCCAACAGATATGCGATTATATGAATGCAAACCAATGATAGTATTGGTCCGAAGACACTGTCATAGTATGCAAACCATATCGGCATCCGTTCAATGAATAATTCCTTTACTGAAGCGAACAATATATTGAAGAACAGAATTACGACAGAAATCAGGAATATATTGACTGAAATGATTTTGTTTCCAACTTTCCCTGAAATTGATACTTCGTTTAAATACCCGAATAACAGGCCACTTAAATAGGTGCTTATATGTGAAACTGGGTGCATTTGAATCGAAAGGGCGTAAGAGCTTTCATGCCTAGGGTGAAAACAAGATTTTAATAATTTCGATTAAAGCCTCCAACCTTGGTCATCGCTATTTGAAAGAATATAAAGCTTAATAGTACTTACATAATTAGTGTGAGAACTGATTTGACCGGTATAAGTCCTCCAGACACTACCCTAGTAGTTCCATCAATGTTGAATGGATTGAGCATGTTTATACTGAACGTGTAAAACACTGCAACCATATTGATGACGATGATTGCGGTTATGCCAATTTTGTTGTTCCTGAAAGTTCAGATGATTTAAGGATTAAACCAGGTTTAATTATAATTGTCTTTATATAACTTCACTTGATAAGAAGAAATATGAAGAAAGGCGTTAGTAATATGAATTGGACGAGGACACAATTTGACCAGAGCCAAGTAAAGCACTTAATTACAGTATAAGAAAATGTGGATTAATATTCGACATAAGCGTAAGAATGCTATAGCTCTGTATGAGTCACCTCTAGCCAAGCGAATTGAGTGCATAGTATATGTTGATTGAAAGGCTCAATTGCATAGAATAAGTCATTTATTTGACCTGTTAAAACTGAGAGGGGTCAAAGTTGAAAAATCTTTGTTTATCCAGTGAAGCACACTATGTACTCTAAAAGCTTGTCTAGAGGTGGCTCTTACGGAGTTCTATCGTTCGTAAGACCAGAATTATTTATATTAAAAATAAGACAAAAGTACAAACATTTTCAGTTAAATAATTGTTTACAAAAATCATAATTGAAAACAAATTATTGGAACAGATATTAAGTTCAGTTTCATTGTCGTTATGCCAGTACTTAATGTCCATTAAATAGCAATAAATGAATAGCCAATTGATTGGAGCGAACCGTAAGATACGGTCGAAATAGTACTTCAAAGTAGTCTTCATTGCATTCCTATTGTATTTATCGTATTGTCTGACAAACCATTTCGCAGACATAATACCACTTATTAGGAACAATATATCGAGTGATACTTTCTCTGTTAAATACATGAAATTATTTAGTGGTATCGGCAATAAGACCATGGTGCAATGAAAGAATACAACAGACAACTGGCTAATAACACGAATGCCATTGAATACGCCGTTTGGTTCATAATTTTTGCGTGAAATATAGGCAAAGAAATTCTTGAAATTATTAATTAATGAAAAACTAATCAGAATTTCATTAATACTCGGAGTCAATCGACCGAATAATTCAGATATAGTTGTGATAAGGATTAGAATAATGAATATTGAAATCAGAAATAAAAATATAATTAAATCAAACATTTTGTGAATATATTTAGTGTTTAAACAAAATTTTATTCAAAGCAATTAGTTTTATATTAATATTAAATTAATTATAAAATCAAATATCATTTTACAAATGAATTATAAGTTGTGCATAGGTAACATCTGATTGATCGAGTCACATTTTCCCGGAACACGTTCACTTACCCCAAAGCCCGGGAGCCACGAGCCCGAAAGCTAAGTATGTACAGTAGCGAAAGAAACTGCATGTTTGAACTCGAGTCATAAGAAGGATTATAACTGCGATCAATTTTCAAAATTCTATTGTATACTCGCTGCTAATAATGACCGTGCTTGTTCTAATTGTATCAGGTCGAGCAAAAAAAAATTTCCAAAATATTTTTGCAATATCTCCAAAACAAAAAGAGCTAGGTCAAATCTGTAAATTGAAAATTAAAGATCTATTTCGGGGAATTTTTCTCATGTGCTAAAAGATATTATCGGATTACAACTTCATAAAAAATTCGTCATCTTTTTGAAGGTCTAGGTCACATTGAGCGCCCTGATAGCTGGACCAGATTATATGAGTGGATTTGAAAGAGGGATAATAGAACTCTCTTATACTAAAAAATCATTCAAATTCAATTGATAATAAATGTTTGGCAGAAATTCAAAAAGTAGTAATTTTCATGTAATTCATTGAAAAATCCGATAAACAAAAAGAAAGGCAACATTCGCTTCAGCATTGGTTGATATCGGCTGCTAATACTATCTGATATCTAACTTTTCAATGAATTACATGGAAATTTCTACTTTTTGAATTTCTGCCAAACATTTACTATCAATTGAATTTGAATGATTTTTTAGTATAAGAGAGTTCTATTATCCCTCTTTCAAATCCACTCATATAATTTGGTCTAGCTATCAGGGCCCTCAATGTAACCTAGACATTCGAAAAGATGTTTTTTTGCTCGACCTGATACATTAAAAGCTCATTTTGGGGTGAACACTGTATTTTTTATTTAAGAATATGAAAGTATAAATGCTAAACAATAAGTCTACGAAAAATCGGAACTCGTACACTTGCCCGAATGCCACTTGCCCGAATGCCACTTGCCTGAATGCCACTTGCCTGAATGCCACTTGCCTGAATGCCACTTGCCTGAATGCCACTTGCCCGAATGCCACTTGCCCGATTGCCACTTGCCCGAATTATGTAGTTAGACCGGGGTTCAACTCCCACATCACTTCCGGTCATTTTCTAAATTTGGTTTTTGATACTTTTGACCATATCTGACCACTAAGAGTAGTAGAAGTGAGATTTTGCTCACTTCCGGTCATAATGTGAATATCTATCTATAATTGGTTTTCAATACTTTTGACAATAAAAACTGAATACTAAGAGTAGTAGGAGTTGGATTTTGCTCACTTCCGGTCATAATGTGAATATCTATCTAATTGGGTTTCAATAGATTTGATCATAAAAACTGACCACTAAGAGTAGTAGGAGTTGGATTCAGCTTACTTCCAAACACAAAAAACTTGATGATTTAGGATAACTTATTACATAAATTCACCTAATTTCTGAAAGCTAGTAAAAGTAAAATAGAGTTTAATTACATTTAAGAAACATTTATCTAGTGATAATTCAAGTTCTTACCTTGAAGCTGATCGTTCAAACAGGATTTGATACTTCAATCTCTTAATGTGAAATTTAATGTAAAAAGTATTGATAATCAATTATAGGTAAATATTATGATTTACTCCGACAAATGAGGCAAATCCGACTCCTATTACTCTTAATCCCTATTTTTTGATAAAAGTATTGAAAACCAATTATATAGAATTTCACATTATTACCGGAAGTGAGCTTAATCCCACTACTACTACTCTCAGTAGGCAGTTTTTATGGATAAAAGTATTGAAAATTAATTATAGATAGATATTCACATTATGACCGAAAGTGAGCTGAATCCAACTCCTACTACTCTTAGTGGTCAGTTTTTATGATCAAATCTATTGAAAACCAATTAAAGATGGATATTCACATTATGACCGGAAGTGAACAAAATCCCACTCCTA
>JAQIWA010000482.1:0-30916 GCA_034693305.1 Eueremaeus valkanovi
GAGTGACAGAAGGACTGGATGTATGTTATGAATGACAGCAATGAATGCACAGACAGTCAGACACTTAGCGGACATTTTGGGCAAACTGTGGACAGAAAATCATTGAATGCCAATCATTGCTGTGCTATGTATTGCTATAATTTCTATTGATTTCATTTATTTAATTTGACCCAATAACAGTATCATCTAGGTGAAATCCAGAAATTGGTTCTGAATATTTTCCATTCAGATTATTTTGCATTGCTTTGCGTTCATTTATCCCTGGTTCTAACGAGAGCTTGATCAAATATGCCATTTTGCAAATATAAACTGACTCAGAGCAAAACTGAGCCCGTTTTCGGATAAATCCTGATATATTCCTGATATAATACTGTATAGGTATTCAATATGAAGTAAAGCTACTGTTTCTAAACTCTACTCAAAATGCTTTCAATTTATTTAACTCATTACTTCTGTTCACTGGAACGGGAGAACAGCCGACGCAAAGATCAAATACAACTTATAATACATTTCTCTTAAATGAGAGAAATATTTAATATTTGTATTCAAAGAGTATTTTATTGAATTGAATGAAAATAATTATACAATAAGTGAGGACTGAATGTAATAAATGTCTGCACTATTGGACTCAATGCCTGTCCTGTTGTGTCCATCAGTTGGACAGTTAAGGAACCACTTTATTGAAGAGCGAGTCCTTCACGATCTGAGACATCAACCCATGAATCGCTTCAATCGTTGTCTTACAGCTGTCTTTCGTCGCTTTCGAGAGCTTGTCTTCAGTCCTCTTCTCGTGTGGGTCTAAGCCCAGCATAAAGCCTCCCCGGCCTAACTGTGACTCCGAGTGCTCCAGTTTGTCAGACAAGTCGAATATCTGACCCGTTGTGTAGTCCGAGTTCTGATCGGTTTAGAGATTAAGCAATTGTTGAGACCATTAGTGTTAAGAGTGTTCAGACATACCGTCAGAAGACTGGAAGAGCTGAGAGTATGGACCCAATACTTGTCCCACAAGGAGTCCAGTAGTCGGTGATCGAGCGATGACTTGAAGTACGAGACGTCCAAAGAGTAGTATTGTTTGCAATGAACGCCAAAGTCTTCTATTTTGTTCAATGGGATCGTCTGGTACTCAGACGGGCCCTCATCCGGGGGTTTGTAGCCCTTGGGGTACGTTCTGAAGGCACCCAAATTGACTTTACCGGCAGATATAGTGCGCACCGGGTCTATGACTATGGCCACAAACGGCTCCTGGAATTGCTGGTTAAGCATTTGGGTGCTCACGTCGATGCCCGACAGCCAACACCCGTAGCCCGGGTGCGAGTGATACCATCCGATCACGTTCTCGAGTCGACCCACTTGTTTGGCGCTCTCAGTATAGGCAGCCATGTATTCGTAGGCCTGTGCCTGTGCGTTCACCCGGGTCTCTGTGCCCTCGACTGGCAGTGCGAACGAATCCATTGCTATCATAGTATTTGCGTCCACTTTGCCCAACAAGAGGCCCATTACCTCGAGTGTGCCACCACTGCGCGCGTGCATCACCATCTTCAGCAGTGCCAGTGCCGACACTCGGATGTCCTTGAAGTAGTGCGGACTACCGGTGCAGTTGAGACACAGTTATAGCAATCAATTGTATGAATCAATCAATTAATCAACGAATGAATGAATGACTGTGTCGTCCAATACATACTCCTTCTCCCAGGGCTTGGCTGTCAGTATATCCTGTTGTTGTTTGCGGTTATATTTGTATATCTCGTCAATGCTCTCAATCCTCTCCACACTGTTAGCCATTTCCCAACTGTTTTGAGCCATTTTTGAACTCATTTTACAGCTATTTATCTGAATATTGATTTACAATAATTATTAAATCAATTCATTCAATGAATACAATGAATGCAATGATTATCCGAATTCAGACTCTGTTTGTGACTCTGTTGACACTCCAGTGCTGACCCCTATTGGCTGTACATATGTTCGACACTATAATAGTTGTGAGTCTTATGTTTATACGCGTATTGTGTTGTGTTGTGCTGTGCAGTGAGTATTCATACTATACATACCGTACATACTGTGCACTACTATTACTACAGTATTACTACTATTGAGTGCAAACAGTGCTGTCATAGCAGTGAACACGGATTCACATCATTCACATTCACATCTCATTCACATCCCATTCGTTGACTTCAGACAAACACTAATCAGAGGTAAGAAATATAAGTATTATTTGAATGAAAACTATTATCAATTGACTAACAGTTAAACGGATTGGGATTAGGATTAGGATTAGAGCAGATGTATAGAGTGAAGGCTCACTTAGCCTCAGCCCAATATAGGCTTTGGAGGTTTGGCAGTATTGGCTATGCATTGCAGCCATTATGGGATGGGATGTGTGGCTCGCACTGCACAGCACTAGCACTGTCTGTGTTGGCTCGCATTGCAATCCATAGCAAGGATTCACTTCCAAAGTGTTGATACAATCGATACCTTATTTACTAAACATAACATTTGATCTCTGGTCACTTATTAGTTGCTCATAAAACGTCTGAATCAGACACTCCAGTCCTCATTGAATGCCCAATTAGGCAAAGATCAGTTTTAAATTTAATAGACTGACCCGGGAGAAATCCTAAATGGGTATCCAATACATGAATGTTTTGATTGTATATTTGTACCCGAATACTTTTAAATATATAACTTGTTTCTATTGAGAGCTCAATAAAGAGCCAAAAACTTATGTTTTTGTTTAAAATAATATGTAATAAGAGATTGGATTAAACTTTAGTCAATAAACGAGTGAACACTTGCAGACAGAATCGGAGTAAATAATATACTGCTCTTCACTATACACTTGAATCCTATGTATTACTAGTGAATAGAGTGCTCGTGTGTAAGGCATACGCCCTTTGCATCAGACACTGTAAGACATGGTTGAGCCGATCAGCAATTCATGTCTGAATCAATTGATTGACAAATTGTCGTCCAATTGATGTCAACCCAAATGTTATTTTAGTTTTTGTTAATTCAAACGCTTTTTGTCATTAATACAGACAGAAAACTAATCGACTCACTCACTAACTGACTGGCCGTTTAAGCCTGAGCTCAGTGCCATTGCCAGCCATCATATTATGGAACAATAATTGTATTTGCTTTGACTGAATCAATGAGTTGAGTCCGGGTTATTTGCCAGAGAGCCAGCTCTACACCTCTTATACAATGTCTCGTATTTGCCCTTTGAGTACATAATTAACATTCAGACCATTAACTGTCAAAACCAATACTTAAGTCGATTTCAAACATGAATTCATAAAATTATGCCAAAGAAAGCAGATCTGAGTCTGACTAACATTAGACACATATTTGGAGAGAAATACAATAGTTTTTGAATCATATGACACGTATTGTACAGTAAATGACTTGAATTAGGATTTGTTGCACAAAAATCTCAATAACTTTCAGACCATTAGAATTCATTTGCCATTAATTTTATTCAAATATTTGATGGATGTTGTGGTTAGTCATTGAAAGCAACATTCCTAGTCATCCGACACATTTCTGAGCTTTTTTATAAATACTGAATGTCCTTGATGAGTGTCAATTAGCCAGATATTTAGTGTACCAGTAGTACTGATTGACCACTTTTTTAACAGTTGTTAACTATTTTCGCTAAATTGTCTGAATTTCAAACAAAAATAAGATATCGTTCGCAATGTTTGAGCCAAAGAAGAGTACAATTATTTGTCTAACATATCATTTATGGTGTGTTGTCTTCGCTTTCAAAATTAGATGTGGATCACTTTATCTACTGGACCAGTAGGTTCATGAGATGGCATTTATAAGAATTTTTTGAATGAAAAATTGAATTAATTTACAAATTCTTGACTTAATCTAAAATAAATATTTTAATGAAATTGGTTTTAAATATTTATTAAGAGTTTTCAGATTTCAATGTTTTGTATTCAATGAAAAATTAATTTTATGTTTGAATGAAATATTATTTATCAGACAATTATGTAATAATTGCTTTAGTATTGTCTGTCAATAGAGTTGGTATCCAAACAACAATACGTTGGCGTTCACTACAAATGCAATCTTTGTTGGGATTACTCAATAGTATAGTATTTGGGATAAGAATAGAAAATTAATTCAGAGAATAGAACAGAAAAGTTGTTTCCAATAGAAAACAGATTAAAGTACTCAACAAATCTCTGTTCACTGATTGAGACAACACATCATTAGACTAATAATATGACAAACATTTCGTATTCTCCGCTTAGACCTCAAAAACTCTTTATTAATAACTGAACTTATTTTTTGAATAATAATTGTTTGAAAATGTTTTTGATTTAGTTATCACCAGGCTTACTTCAGATCTGTCCTGGTCTATAATAATCATATGAACCACAATCATAATCATAATCATTAGTACAAACACTTGTTAACCAAAATAAACAATCGATTATTGAAATCTGTATACAATTGAGTCTTACAACTATTTTAACCCTCGTTTGGCACACCTGCGACAAAAGTGTCAGTGTCATATTATGACATAATAATATGGTGCTGGCACAATACTGTATAATAATGACCCTTCTTGTTTATTCGTGAATCTATTGGAGTAGAGTTGGAAAGCAATTGATTGAAATAGTTTCTCAGCTCTAATACCTGTAATACCGTAATAATGATGTGAACATTGAATTCTGAATAACTATAAAACAGAGAATTGACTCAACTCTTCAAACAAACCCAAGTCTTAGATATAATATGCGTTAGTTTGAAGAGCAGTATAATTATTAGATAACATAAAACAGTGTATTGTATGAGTTCATCACAGCGTATATCCCTGTGCTGTGTACTGTCGAACAGATAGTTCAACATTGATGGCCGACCACATCCATCCTGTTCTCATCCGACTCGAAACGGGTGGTTCACAAAACTTATTATTGTTGAGCCCTTTGCGTGCTATCAGACAATTAACGACTCTTTTAGTTGTTATACACTTTTAACCTCACCTTTAGTTAAAGCAATGTTTGATTCAAATTATAATTTTAATATACAATAGCTTTGGATTAGAATCATATGTTTGTTCTCCAAACAAACCGGTAGTTAATTAATATTTATTAAAATATTTCATCCACATTAATTATTCCATCAAAAGATCTCGTTTAGAAAATTGAGTCCTTAAGAGCTGACAATAATTATTATTTTCTAATTAATATAAACGCAAAAATTCATTCGGAGTATAAATCTTGTTATTAAAGCTGAAAACTATAAATACTTATGAATTGTAATAATAATTGTTTTATGGCTTAAATAAACACAAAATACTATTTTATTTTAATTTTTGTTTTTCTAATATCTATAATGAGTTCTCATTAAAAATATTTGCAATGAATTCACAAAAAAAGATTAAAACAATATTCATCTCTGAAAAGATGGCATTTAATTGACTAGAGTATAGCCAAATGTAAGCAAATATGGCCTGGGTAGAGCCCAGATATTAAATTATGTTTGTATTTTATAATAAATTGTTCTGTTCTAAATGACATTTAAATTGTGAGCCTGTTCAATTTGAAAGTGACAATTCCAATGTGGAAAATATGATTAATTGGTTTTATTTGCATTTGTTTGCATTGTATTTCAGAATATTATACAGTATTTGTAGTTTGTATTCGTTTTTATAAACGATTCAATATTTCAGTTGACATGCATTTGGATTGAAATTCAATTGACTTAATCTCTTATTAAATCCTTTCTATAGTAATAAAAACAGATAATTGTTTTGTCAGCATATTATGTAAACTTCTAGTAATACTGTAGGAAAGCAGGAAATTATTAATAATTGAATGTAAACTCAATATTACTTATATTCAAGATTTATGTCATACTGTATATACGGGTTAAACAATTTCTTTATATCTGTTACCTATTATCATAAGGTCTGCCAAAGAATAGGTTTATATAAACAGTTTCATTGAATCTTTATTTTTATACAATGACTACGACTTTATTAATGATTTTGCTTTCTATGAAATCATTTCCTTTTTAATAATAAGAATAATAATTATAGTATTCGACAAACAATTAATAATTGCTATCTTTATAGTGCATATACAGTACAGTATTGTAAATAATTATAATAAGCAGTGGTTCGACAAGAAATGTCTGCTTTCATCCAATTGACCGCATTATTCACACGAACTCTATTCCAATGCAATAAAAATAAGTTTTATTCAAAAAAACGAAAAAAGGCTTCATTTCCTCATTTTGTCTCATCGTTTACTTCAGTGATAGTGAAGGTCAGCGAGACTATGGTATTTTAGACCAGGGGTAAAATGGCATCAAAATTAGTTTAAAAGTTACTTTCGATAAAATGTGACATTTTGTTAGTTGACTGCACTATGACTGGCTATGAGGGTAGTCCTCGTTCATGTGCGTAGTCCTCGTCCACTCTGAAACCTAGAGGCAGTATTTTGAAGATGTTCGACTCTGGGTTATTTGAGCCTGACCCCTTTTGTTCCATCTCTGGCTTAATTGATTTATAAAGTATTTTCATTTAAGTTTAGAATAAATTAATGAAAATAATAGGCAATAAGTTTATGCACTTTTTGGCTCAAATAATGATGACATGAATTGAATGTTTTGTACATAAAAAAAGATTTTGAACTTAAGTTGAATTCATATAAAAGTTTTTGATCTAAAAATAGTTGTTTTCAGGCATTTAAGAACTTTTTACTGTAAATAATAAAATAATATTTTGATTTGTTTGCGTGAATTGCAGTTGAACTGAACTGAATGGTATGGCAGAGGGCGACTCCATTGAGCAGAAGTCTGAGGCCTCGACCGTCGAAGTGACCCAAGAGAATGGGCCCAAAAGCAAAAAGCGAAAGCCGAGGTCTTCTACTAATTTAAGCTCAAAAGACACGACTTGTAAAGTGATTTTACTCGACGGCACCGAATATGAGAGTCAAGTGAATGTACGTTAAGATCAAAACTATTTACTTATTCATAGGTTTTCACTACAAAACCATTCTTTACTATTAAATCACTTCAGAGGCGAACAAAAGGCGGAGAAGTGTTCGACAAAGTGTGCGATCATTTGAATCTATTGGAAAAGGATTACTTCGGTCTGTCCTACAGGGATCATGAGGACGCCCGGGTATGTCTATTATCTCTCACCGGGGTGGGGATTGAAATAGTTCGCAAACAAGCCCAGGGATCTTTTACAAGCTCAGGCAAATACTGACATTCATATGCCTGATAAGGATTGACATTATTATGAATTATTGATTCTTTGTTTCACAACATCTATAAAATTCAGTTAAATTTTCAAAAATTATGACTTTTTTCATTAATTTTTTGTTTATTCTGTGAATATAAGCCAATGTTTAATAAAACAAACTCAAGCGCAACCCCTGAGCTCTGAATTTGCTTTATTTCTTATAACAATTGTTAATCCGTTTCCAGAATTGGCTTAATTTGGATAAAAGGATTGGAAAACAAATTCAAAGTAAATATAATATAAATATTTTGTCGATTACTTAATTGACATTCAATTCTCGTTCTTATGGTTCAGATCTTCCCTGGATTTTCAATTTTGAGGTCAAGTTCTATCCGCCCGACCCAACCCAACTGCAAGAAGACATTACTAGGTTTGCTTCCGATTCTATTTTGTAGACCTCTTATAGTTTGCTCAATCATTAATTAGTATACAATCTATGTCTGTCTTGTGCTTACTGTGCGCACAGATATCTCTTATGTTTACAAATTCGAAACGATATACTTTCGGGACGTCTTCCCTGTTCTTTCGTGACTCACGCAATGCTGGGCTCGTATTTGGCGCAGTCAGAGCTCGGTGACTACGAGCCGGACGAGCACGGGGCCAATTACCTGTCTGAGTTCAGGTTCGCACCCAATCAGACCCACGAACTGGAAGAGAAAGTCTGTGAACTCCATAAACAACACAGAGGACAGACATCAGCCGAGTCTGAGATACAGTATTTAGAGAACGCCAAGAAGTTGGCCATGTATGGCGTCGACCTGCACCAGGCCAAGGACTCGGCCGGCGTCGACATAATGATGGGCGTCTGTGCGTCAGGTCTGCTCGTCTATAGGGATCGGCTGCGTATCAATCGGTTCGCTTGGCCTAAGATTCTGAAGATATCGTACAAAAGGAATAACTTCTATATAAAGATACGACCCGGGGAGTTCGAACAGTACGAGAGCACCATTGGCTTCAAACTGGCCAATCACAAGGCGGCCAAACGGCTGTGGAAGACCTGTGTGGAGCACCATACCTTTTTTAGGTACGCACTTCTCATTTCTTTCTACTCATTACTTCAATCACTATATCTTATGATCCCTTTCCTCAGACTCATGTCACCCGAACCGCCGCCAAAACAGAAACTCTTTTTGCCTCGATTTGGATCGAAGTTCAGGTATTCGGGTAAAACCCATTACCAGACAAGAATGTCCAGCGCTCTCATCGATAGGCCTCCGCTTAACTTCAATCGAACCTTAAGTAATAGAAGACTTACCACTAGGAGTATGGACGGGGGTATGGCTCGGGAGTCAATTGACTCTACTCTTAAATTCACTGCATTTTTGTTCAAATAATTTATTTTAGTTTTAATTTTGTTTTGATTTTTGTTTGTTTTTTTGCATTTTGTTTATAACTCAAAAGCTTTTGGTTATGAGAGGTATAGAACCCCAATAGACCTCAAAACAGATGAAACTAAACGAAGCACAATATCAGGTATAGCACACTTACTAACCCCCTCTCATCTAATCTGATCTCATCTTTCGGTCAAAACTCATTTTTATCTAAAATTCTTATATTTTCTTCAATTCTTTATTTCTTTTATATTTAATTGATTTTGAATCCGATGTTTAGGTCAGCCGAGAGCTTATGATTCCGATCGGTCCAGTCGTGACGAGAAGGTGCGTTCAGGCACTGGAATATCGTCGACAACGGCCACAACACCAGAAAGCATTGGCGGCAAGACTTCACTCGACTCAGGCGGTGAAGAGTCGGAGCGCAGACACCGGAAGCCCATCGGAGGCGTCGCTGTATTACCACCGATGGAAATGAGACGCATTGAAGAACAGCGAAGAAGTCCTATCGATAGGCCTTTGAGTAAAAGTCCAGTTATACCGGAAATAGACTCCAAATACAACGATGAGGTCATTACTCATTAGGATTTCCATAGTTTTACTAATAATTACTTTAATTTAGTTTTAATTCATTGATTGCATGAAATTTTGATTTCGTTTTGAATTCTTTTTATGTTTAATCCGTTCTTCGACCGCATGTCATGTCTGACAACCATTTGGCGATTGCGTACGTGTTTTGCGAATATTATTTTGCGTTTAACTAATTGCCAAACAATAGCGCTTCGCAACTAAACCATCGCTCGTATCAGTCCCTAAATCGAGCGCTACTTCGCCTAAAACTATAGTAACTCCGACTAAAAGAGAAGAGTTTTTGAATGAAACCAATAGAAAGGTTTCAGAGAGTCCGCTAACCAGTACTCCTAAGAGTAAGGCCGCTCAGCAGCCTTTCGACCTCAAACCGTCCGCCACTACCGGTTCTCCATTCGTTAAGGAATACACTTATGTGACTGAAGACGACGGAGATTCGCGTCGGCCTTATAGCCCAAGAGATCATGGCTTCACTTATATGGAGAGAAAGTCTGGAAGTGCTGGCGATACTGGGGGTGACATCTCTCCCATTGCCAAAGACGAGTTGCCCTCACCTTCGGGTAAACGAATGACAGCTCTGGCCTTCACTTATAAACCGCCCGACAAAGCAGGTGACAGATCACAGGCCACTGCAACGCCTCCCCAGTCCAAAGTCGTGCCTTCGAAAGAGGCGGCACTTGAGCGCACAAAAATGCAAACCAGAGATAAGGGTTTACCCATCGGTCAGACCATAACCGCAGCTCCAAAACAGTCGAAACTACCGGTCAAGTCGTCGCCAACTCATGTGGTATTAGAAAGTGATTCGAAAGATAAACGAAAATCAAGAGAAAAGTCTGGTTTTGGCTCCAAATCCAAACAAAAGCCTTTATCCCAACCGTTGCCCAAAACAGTTGAAACTTCGGGCAGAACTTCGCGTCAATCAAAAGATTCAAAACTGGACTCAAGTTCGAGCGCCTCATCGATCTCCTCGGGCAGTAGTATGGATGAGTACGAGAAGGAAACGGTTAAACACGACCCGACCATTACGGCCACTCCAGTTAAGACTATTCCTAAGGTTTCCAAAGCTGATGAAAGAGCTGACAGAAGTCGACTCGTGAGCTCTCAACCGACTGGCCCTAAGATAACTCACGCCAGTCGTAAACGAGTGGTCACTAATGCTGACGGAACTGTCGAAGAGATGGAAGAAGTTCTCGAACCTGATATGATTGGGTCGATCTCTCCTTCAAAGCCTGTCATAATAGGTGTCGTTCCGTCTGTCGGAAGCAAAAGCCGAACCACGACATCAGAATCGGTACAAAATTGAATGAATAACTCAAATGTCGACACATTTATAGCGCACTTAACACTACTTCTGCTGCAGTTCTGTCACTAATTATGCTTTCGTTTGATTCGCTAAATATTTCCCAAAAATCCATTCAATGTTTGATTTATTTTGTATTTAATCTAAACTTTAATTTTCTAAACGACACTCAGATTACCGACAAATCTAAACGAACGCAAAGGTCTCCACAAACCGGTTATCCCAATGTTCAAGAAAGTTCGAGAACGGCGTCGTCATCCCTGTCCTCAGTTTCCAAAAAGCAAACGACCGGTGAAGAGGTGGGACGGGACCGGTTGAAGAAGACGAGCACAACCATCCAGGAGGAGAAGTCTATGTCTAAACACATTTCGCAAAACACTCGGTTAGTGAGCGGTTCTCTCGACGACTCGACGGCGCCGATCGTCAAAACAGAAAAGATCAAATATAGCCCCAGTGCTCAACAAAGTCCACTTACGACCAAATCTGTTCCTGTAATCGCTACCGAAACGAGGAAAGTGGCCTATACTGAGACCAGGGTATGTCTATCAGACAGCAGAGATATATTGAACATCTTTTTTGTCTTTTGTTTAACTGTTATTCAAATCCAAACGAAAGCCGACTTCAAAGCCAGCACTCGATTCTCAAACGTCGCCCACGTCTGCAATGAACTTGAGTACAGCCACTCCGCCCCCACCCCCACAATTCGCTAACGACGCGAGTCCTGGCACATCACCCACCAACGGCGTGGCCGCACCGGTCGGCGATGTCGTCAGTTCGCAGACTATATCATCGAAAACACGAACAGTTGAGACGATAACCGTATGAATCGATTGAATGAAACTTTGATTTTCTTGTATTCAATCGTTTGTCTCGTTTTCATAATGCAGTATAAGATGGAAAAGGATGGCGTCGTAGAGACCAGAGTTGAGCAGAAGATCACTATTCAGAGCGATGGCGACCCCATAGACCACGACCGAGCTTTAGCCGACGCCATACAGGAGGCAACTATGATGAACCCCGACATGACTGTCGAGAAGATCGAAATACAACAGCAGTCGTCGATCCAGTGATCCATTCATTCATCGTTTGCTTCATTCAATCCAACAGTTCTCTAGAGTTCTGATGATTTGAGCGCAGCTTTTGTTTACAAATCATAGAAATTCATTGTTTTATTATTATTTACATTAAATGTATTTTATTTTCATTTTTTATAAGTTTAAATCAATTATACAATCGATTAGTTTTTCTCAATTATTATCCTAATTGTGCCACAAATGGAGTTATTTTTATGTTTTTATTAATACATTTCACGACAAAAAATTATTTTAACGAAAGATTTATAAAAAAAAATATTAAATTTTATTATTGAATTTCGCTGTCTTTCGATCGATAGCTCACTTAAAATATAAATTCATTTAAATTAAATAAAAATAAAATGCGATAAAAGGCTCAAAGACTGACTTATACTGTAATTTAGGTGAAGGAAAAGGTTTAATATTTACCGTTAATTCAGAGCAAAACTCGATTCTGTTCTCAAATCTCTTCTATTTGTTTGCATTTTTTCAATTCTGTTCAATACTTATCGCCTTTAAAAACAAATCGAAATGTATTTTAAAACAGAGAATAATATTATAATAATATATGAGTTATTGATTCGATACACAAATTATAAATATATTAAAGAATAAAATCATTCAAATTATTATTAAATACAAAATTATTAAAAAACAATTTGTATTTTATTTTTCTGCCGAACCGCACAAAAAGCGTGAAAAGAAATTTGAATTTTGTGAGACATAAATCCGATAAAATGACCCTTATTTTAATGGCCAATGACCCGCCTCACCCCTCATTCAACTGCTCATAACGATTGAGCATATGCTGCAGTTGGGCCACAAATGCAGCCCCACTTCCATTCGATGTCTTTAAATATAACGACAAAACTTTGATCTCTTTTTTATTCACTGAAATGTTTCAGCTGTTCGGCTCACTTAAGACAAATCAATCCTTTATTATTGACTGCAGTTATAGTATACCAAAAGTATAGTATACTCAACACCCAGGGTGTTCCTCTTGGCTTTAATAATTTCAGTCTCGTTTGTTCGCAATTATTAGACACGTCTGACTAAAGTGTAAAACTGACCGGTAGTTCGCTTATTCCACATTCGGCCTACACTTACAGTACATTTCGTTTTGATTTATTTACACAACATTTAAATCTCAAAGAATCCCTGTTTACACAACTCTACACATCCCTGTTAACAATTGTCAGCAAAATATGTCTCCCTGGCACAATATTATCAGTATGCGTAATAGAGGAGGGTAGACCCAAAATATCCCTAGGTCTTGAAAATGTACAAAATACTCCCCCTAGGTTGTGAGCCGGGACCATTTTTCCCCTCGATAGAGGACAAAAATGGCGGCTTTGTTCGAATTTAGGCTAAATTCTGTTAAATAACAACAATTAGGGCTAAATTAAGGCCAACTATATTTAGCCGAATTTCGGTCAAAAACCGGTTTTTAGGTCCAATTTTGGCCGATTTTCTGCCCGCCATTTTACACCCCCCCTATACTCCCTAGGTTTGCTAAGCTTGGTTATCCCTAGCGTGATACGTAAATATCCAGTTTACTTTAAATCCAGTTCGAGTTTTAATAAATATTTTAAACATTTATTTAATTTCTATTCACTATAGGCTACTGAAGACCCCTCTCATACCTCTCCCAATGCATAGTCGCTTAGTTTGGCTAAGAATAGCATTTTCTGCTTTCAGTTCAATTGAATCGATGCAAACGAAGTGCATATGCTTTCGATTCTATAATATTTCCGGAATTATATGAAATCAGTATTTATTCGATATTTGGTATATATTTATTTCAGGAGTGCTGAAAGGGGCCTGCTCAAATCAGTATCAAATCAATGTGATCAATATAAATTAATTATGAGTCAGGCCATATATTTTGATGATCGCTAAGCAATGCAATGACTGGTTAACTATAAAAATCAGTTCAAAGATGACATTTTGGTGTTGCAAAGCACTGTTTCAACTGTTTCACCTTGGACATTTGGACATTTCCAATTCCAAAGGCATTCTTGAACTGCGTTTGATAGTTAACGGCTATTGTATTGTTTGGCAATACATGTTTGAAGGGCTAACTTAAACTACGAAGAATTTTGAAAAATGTGAAATAAAATTATTAAGAAATTAAGCCAGCATACATTTTTCAAATAATCAGATTTTTTTTATAAACCTGTTGGATTTTAACTACAGTAATAGACCGTTTCGATCTCTGATACAGGTGCCGAACATACGTGTATGTAAAATTATTTTCATGCTAGATTCTATCCAGGGTGCTTTTTCAAAATATTTTAGCTTTTATGTCAGTTTCAAGTGAATCGATTAAAAATGACTACAAATTGTAGGTTATTCGTGCCAATCAAAACTGACCAGGCTTTCAAAATTCGAATATATTTAGTTTATGTTATAAATACTGTAGAATTATAATAATGTTTGCTAATTGTTTCTTGCTCATAACTTCTACTCTTTAAATTTCATTGAATTTTAATGAGAGGATAGGAACGGGAGAATGTTTAGAGCCTAATGTCTCTCTTATACTCTACAATAGAGTATAGTTTTTATACTTCTTTCAAAAGTCGTTTCAATTCTAATTGACTGAATGTGTAATACGATCACCAAAATAGTCAGACAGACGTCCAGTGCGTATATAATGCAGTGGTTAGTACGTAGTGGACGGTTACTGCACTGCACTGTACTCTATGCTAGAGACCAAAGGCTGTGAACGAAGAGATTTTGGCTTCATTTGGATTATCAGATCTGATCTTCACTTTCAAAGTCGGTTAACACTGAAAGATAATTGAGTCGACAGGGATCGGATGGCTCTCAATGCAAGTTAGAGTGCAATCTGAACAGAAATTTTTCAATGGGTCGGAATAAATATGTTCTGGTTTGAGCCAACCCTTCACCTCTTCCTATAATTAATTATAGTATTTAACACTAATCTTATGCTTAAAGCTTATGGATTAGTATTGTATCCAAACTGTAAGTCTAGACTCGGAAAGGGGTGCGGATTAACCATTCATTCAAAGCGATTCAGATATTTTCTAAAATTATGACTGAAGCAAACAAGCAAGGTTAATACACAGTATGTTAAATGAACAGAGACGGGTAAGTTCGTCAAACATAAAACTCATAAATGAAGTATAAAAATCATTTCCAACTTATTGGAAAAATTGTTGTTTCGTTATATTTGAATCATTACTTCATTACTGTTATTAAGATTTTATGTAATTATTAATTAATAATAACTTCAGATATGATATGATTCGACAGAATTGATATGAAATTTCTCATTCATTTATATATTGCATGAAATGATCGGAATTCTAATGTCTTATAAGATATAAAATGTTTATATAATCGATACAACAGTTCTGTAAACAGGGCTGGAATGAGGAGCACGTGTCAGGATGTGGTCAGTGCCGGCCTTTTCAAAGTCCGTACTTTCTATTGCGTAAAGCCTTGAAGTGATTCGGCACTCATTTGTCGCACGACTCGTAACAACTAATTGATTGAAACATTCAAAACAAAAATTGTTCTTTAATTGATGTACTGACTACTGACTATTTGAACATTGCTGCTTGGTAGTCGTGCTGCACAAGCAGTGCAGGACAGGCACGTGTCTTTTGCCGACCCAACGCCGACTGCATGCAACTGTTGCCCATTAACTCTATGTTTATATTAAACAACTTTTTCTCAAGAATTTACAAAAAAATGATGTTTTGAGAGAACAGTAGAGAAAAACTAAGTTAAGATGCATTGGCTCGAAGTGGGCCTTAAATAGCAGCCAATATTGTCGATCAGACAGTGGTAAAGGAGGAGCGCTTGACTCGGATGCTCACAAATTCACACTCGAGTCTGCTTTCACTCAATCTTTAGTTTTTGTCAATTAAAAGCTTCTTTACTCTACAGTAGTGGCTGCAACTTTTGAATTAGCCGGGTCTCAAATCTAGACCTAATATGAAAATCTGTTACGAATTTAAAAACAGTTGAGCACTACTAGTATATACTCAAATCATAAGTTATGAGTCATAAGGCGTCGAATAATCTTTACCTCAACTCTTATTATAATAATACCGATCTGTTTGTGTGCTTCACTACTTTGTCAATACTATTGGCGCAAAGCGCCAATCTTTGCGAGGCTTACTCTACAGTACTGTAGTGTTGAACAAAATCCTATGAAAACTGTTTAAAACTGATTGAACATATTGTTCAATAGTTAATAAAGTTATTGAACTCTAAAGAAGTTCTTATATAAAACATTTGCTGAACTCAAAGGTCAGACTTATTTTCATAACGACTGACCGTTTAATCGGCTTTAGTTTAAAAAACAGATTTTCTTCACTTTCTCTCTTAAACTTTTGGCTGCAAAGTGTCCGCAAAAGACTTATGCAATTAGATTATTAGATCCAGTGCTCAATTGACGGCAATTTCATATAAGCTGTTATGACTCGCAACACATAACTCGACAGAAGTTTTTTCTAACTCTCTGTTTGAGAAAAAGTTTATTTTCTTTATTTGAATGTTTGAAGCGATGGCTCGCAAACGAAAACTCTCTGAAAGTGAACTTTTTGAGTATACGAACACATCTTCTGATTCAGATTTTTCAGAATCAAATGGAAAGAGACCAGTGGCCAGGAATGCGGCCAATGCTAGGGAAAGGGCTCGGATGCGAGTGCTAAGTAAGGTATAGATCATCACTCATTGCATTGGTTTCCAAAATAATAAATATTTGTTTAATTCTGTTTCAGGCGTTCACACGATTAAAGACATCACTTCCATGGGTTCCGGCCGACACCAAGCTCTCCAAATTGGATACCTTGCGATTAGCGGCCAGTTATATAAGTCATTTGCGACAGATATTAGCTGAAGATCAAGCCTTTCCTACCACTGCTATTCATCCATTGAATTTGGTGAGCCGACACATTTTTCATTTTCTCCTTTTCATCTCATTATTCACAAATTTCCGAATTTGTATTCCCAATAAGTTGCCCTGGTCAATACTTTCATTACTGAACAAGCAAATTTAAGCAGGGAAATAATTGATAATAGATTAAACTATTTTTGCTATAGTTTGCAACGAATAGCAATTGTTAATAAAATGACCAATGTCAATATCAAATAGGTAATACTGTAAAACTGGCGTCAAAAATAACCTTGTTGTTCTGCTAGCATTTTCTATCTGCACCGAAGCATCATTACTGGCCATTAGAGCCGTTTGTGCTGCACAGAGATTGAAATGAAATTGTAAGTGGAGTATACAAAACAAGTCAATATTCCAAGACAATTGAACGATGAGTCACATAAGATGACCTGGACATCTTTTCTAACTGTTATAATATTATGTTTTATTTCTCTTATCATAAATACGTGAATTGTTTTTCATAACTATTATTATTTGACATTTTAGGCAATAATTATATGAAATAATTGTTAGCAGTAATAGTGGTAATAGTGTTGAAGTGTTGAGCGGAATATTAGGATTCAATTGAATACATGATAACACTTAACATACAAATACAGTCCAACAGTAATCCTATATCAGTCCTATACTAACAGATGCAATGTTTATGTGATCTTAAGTCAGCACAAATATAGGCTCTATTGAACTGACAGTCAGTTTGTTTTGAGAACTTAACTAAAATATAAATATGTTTTCTTTGGATTCATTGATTCAATGTCTTTGTTCACTGCAGACCTGGCCCTTCACTTTGCATAACAAGCCTTCTCAGTGCGAGCAGACAGAGGCGATGTCTTCGGGTGCCTACACATACATACATCAGTGTCCACAACATTATCAAAACGAGCGAATCTTTTCTCTGCCGCTCAAGAGTTCGACAAATAATCTGATATATGAAACACACGAACCAGAGATCATAGACTCACACGACTATTGTTAGCCCACATCACACACAAACCTTATGTATTGACTAATGTTTGCAAATTTTATAAAACAATAAATATATATAACATTAAGATTAATAGTTTGAATGAATCTTATTGTTTGTATTCATATTTGCATGAATTCAATCATATTCTGACAATTCTGAGTCAATTAAATACATAAATAAATAATAAGATTGAGTTTAAGACTAATCGGTGTCTTATTCTTCTTATCCAACAATCAATTATTTGGTTATTGCAGTCAATGGCTATTCATATAATTCATTGCTTTATTGCAATTAATATTCTTTTTGCACGAACTGAATCGGACCACAAAATAGTTTACATTTTTGTGCACAAAAGACCCGTATCATTGTTGAGACCATGAGACCATGCTCCGTTTGAATTATTTGCGATTTGAAACAGTGCTATCATTCGGATTCCGGATTTTCTTTGAGAACAATAAGCTATAATTCAGTTCAACTCTCAATTCGAGTCTTTAGTATCAATTGAAGGAAAGGTCAATTGTTTCGAAATGCAATTCTTTGTTCTGTTTGTGGTCTTTATATCAGTGGCCGAAGTCTTCTCACAAAATGATTCGAATTCGACCTCCACTTCAACGCCAGTGAAGTTCGAACAACTACTACAGGAGCCGGAAAAGGAGAAGAATGTTATGAAGAATGATATCGATAGCCAGAACACGATTAAGGGTGTTGTGGGCATTGAGGTTGAGAGCCAACTGCTTCTAAACCTATGGATGTTCACTCTGTTCCTCATAACTGCGGCTCTAATCAAACTTGGTTACCACCAGAGTAAATTTCTCGCCACTACTATACCCGAGTCTTGTGTGTTAATTGTCATTGGCTTAGGTTTTGGCACTTTTGTGAAGTAATAAATAAAAACATTTTTGAAAATAATTAATAACTTATAATACGTTATAATATTCTACAGAATTCTGGACAGGGATGAAGATATCCCCAAATTTACGGTCAATTTATTCTTTTTCGGATTAATGCCCCCGTAATTGATAGACTGCTGATTAAAAACAATTTTGATTAAAGTATTGCATAACTGTTCCAGAATCATACTGGACTCGGCCTATACCCTACACCACGAAGTCTTCTTCAACAACATCGTCACAATCCTTATGTACGCCGTTGTGGTCCGTATTATCCACTCATTTGTCGGCTATATATATGATTCAAATATTTTGCTTTCTTAGGGAACTCTAATCAATGTCTTCCTAATCGGCATTTCATTATATTTTTTCGTTTTGTTTGATTTCAAAATCTTACGGTTCCCTAACATTCCACTCACAGAACTCTTACTATTCTCTAATGCTATCAGTGCTGTAGATCCCGTCACTGTATATATAGATCTTTTTTATGAATTGACTGACTTTAGGATATTTTTAGTTAAATTTATGTATTTTTATAAAAGGTTTTAAACATTTTCCAAGACTTGAAAGTCAATAAACCGCTCTATTTCTTGGTATTCGGCGAATCATTATTAAACGGTATTATATTCTGTAAAAACTTATTTAATAATAATTCTTATATTAATATAAACTTATATTTGTATACATCAGATGCCGTCGTAATAGTATTGCACAAACTGTTGTCCGCATTCGTAATCTCTCCTCTGATTACTTCAAAGGACATCCTTTTTGGTGTCAGTTCATTCTTCTTCATGAGTTTGGGTGGCTTTTTGATCGGGGGCATATTTGGAATCCTTACCTCTATTATCACTATGTATACGCACAAACAAAGCGGTTCGTTAGTCTCCCTAATAGGGATGTGCAAGGGGGGATAGACGAAATACGCTCCTGAGTTTTGAAATTGTCCCTTGAGTTTTATGAGAGTGCTAGACTCCCTCCCCACTTTTTGTCGCGGAGTAGCCCCAAAATGCCACCAAAGGGAACATTTTCGATAAATAGAGCCGATTTGGGACCGAATTTCTTTCAAAAGCCTAAACAATCGAAATTCGGTCAAAATCAGCCATTTTTGAAACGTTGACGCAATTTTTGTGCCCATTATGGGGGCCATCTTGTCCGCCATTTTACCCCCTTCCTATACCTCCCTGTCTCGGCCTACCTTGTACATCACTAGTTACAATCAAAACTTTTGATCAAGATTAAATTTGATTTGAATATATATACCAAATATAGTAATCGAGCCAATAATTATGATCGGAATGGCGTACCTCTCCTTCCTCACGGCAGACATACTCAAATGGTCTGGTCTTATAAGTCTGATTGGATGCGGACTCGTATGTCAAGCGTTACTGCATTAGAGAATTGTTGAGAATTTAATGCTTTGAATGTAATGTTAGGTTCAGTTGGAATTCGCTAATAAGAACGTCAGCTATAAGTCTAAAACAACAGTCAAATACTTTGTCAGGACTTTGAGGTTTGCAATCGAAATAATAGTACAATTGATTAAAACCTTTGGCCAACAGTTCGGTTTCAGATCTGTTGATATTCTTCTTTTTGGGCCAAATGATTATCAATCAGCGCCAGCAGTGGAATACTGTAAGTATTGAAGGGTTAGCCCCCGACCCTTTCCTCTGTAGCTATCTATAGCTGAATGACTGTTGAAATCCATATTTAAATGTTTTAATAAGTTTTAAACAATAATTATAATGCCTTTCAGTCCTTCGTTGTGCTGACAATCATATTCTGTTTGCTCTTTCGTGTCGTCAGTGAGTATTCAATTCCTATAAAATCATTGTTTAAATCATTGTTCAAATGAATGCTTTGAATGACTTTTAGGTGTATTTCTTCTGACATATATATCAAATGCTTACTTCCGAAGAACCCGATTCATTAACTTAGAAGAACAGGCGTTAATGGTATGAATCAATACATTAATTCATTTAAACTCCAAAATCAATCTAATCAGGCATATGGAGGACTCAGAGGTGCCGTTGCTTTTGCTATGATCATGATTTCCACTGAAGAAGAAGGGGTCATGAATTATGAACTATTCAAGACAACCACTTGTGTAGTCATTCTGTTCACTGTTTTTATTTTGGTATTCATTAAAATAGTTTTCAAAAAAAAAGATTTAAATATAAAATCTCAATATTTGCTGTGAACTAAAGGGCGGAACCACTAAACCTCTTCTGAATACCTTGCGTATACAAAAAGACACCAATGATTCGAAAAACCTTCTGAAACTTGTGAACGACAAGGTAAGAAATATTAATAGTATTCAAAGTTTTCCTATTTATTTGCAATTAACAAATGTTGGCTTTTATTCAATACTTTAAATGCCATTCTTTCAGGTCATCGATACTGTCATCAGTGGTATCGAGGCTTTCGTCGGAAATCCTTCGATTTTGAGTTACATTAAAGTAAATATATTTTTCAACTTTAAAGTAATGTTTTTTAAGTATTTAATTAAACGTGATTTTAGCACAAATTACAAGAAACTAATGAATATTTGGCAAAGTTTTTATTGAGAAAACGCGAATCAAAAATGGAAAGTGCGATAAGAAATATGGACTTCAAGTATAATTGATTCTGATTTCAGTTCATTTCTATCTATAATCCATTAACACTTCAGACAACAGATAATGCGAGCACAGGAAGAGGGAGAAGGAGTTGCAGATGAGAACAAACTCTTGGATAATGTGGCGGATATTAAAATGTAATAAAGATTATGAATAAATTTGAGTACAGTATAGAAACATATATTTAATTCTATTATTAGTCTTACAAATGAAGATGTTTTGAATGTATTGGAAAAAATGGCCGCAAATATCAATACGAATAAAAATCTATTCAGAAATCGTGTTTCGGAAAAGTTGACCAAAAATCCAATTTCTATCACAAAAGTGATTCGAAAGCATAACATTCCACACGAGTTGAGCTCAAAAGTGATCAGCGCTAACGAGACGTTCACATCAATTAATACAAAACTATTTGCACTCAGAAGTGATATGAATAGCAAAGAAATTAAGCAAAGAATTCAAAAAGTCGGCAAAGAATTGGAAAAAAAAGAAGTGATTGAATCCAAGCGCTAAATAAAAGTCTGTTTCGGAATAGCAGAAACAAAAAAATTAAATTCAAACCTATTATTCATATAATATACAGGTATTATTGTATTTAGAATTATAATTATTATTCTATTCTTATTCTGTTTTTAATATATTTTCAATTTTTATAAATTGTTTTATTTTCAATAAATACCTGAAACATATATTTGTCTCTGATTTGAAGTAAATGTTAACAATCAAATATATCAGGGATGTGCAGGGGTTACTGTAGATAAAATATTCCCTCTTGTGAGGCTTGTGCTTAGACAGCCCTCGACTTTTTCGTAGCCCCCGAAGGCGCTATTTTCGTTTGAATTTCCCGACTTTCGGCTAAATTTAGCTTAAATGCAACTAAATTAAGACTAAATAGGGCTTAATTTAGCTGAATTAGATCACACTTTGGTCGAAATTGGCCATTTTCAACTTTAAACGCCATTTTCGACTTTAAACGCCATTTTCGACTTTAAACGCCATTTTCGACTTTAAACGCCATTTTCGACTTTAAACGCCATTTTCCCGGCCATTTTGGTAGCCATCGGCCATTATACTCTTCCTAATGCACTCATTTGTTGCCAACACTTTAGTTTTTGATTGGAGACTAATAATTATTTGATGGTTGAAATTAAGCGGACGCTAACTATAGGGTTATTCATTTCTGGGGGAAGATTATTGCTGAGCTGGCTGCTTTTTAATTGTGGAATCAGTAGTGAAATTTTAATCAGCCAATCAGAGCTCTTGGTCATAATTTTATTTAACGCTTCAACAATTAAAAAGCAGCCAGCTCAGCAACAATCTGCCCCTAGAAATGTCCCTATATGTCTATCGATCGACTTTCCAACTCTGCTCCCTACTCCCTGTCTCAGCTGCCCTTGCACATCCAAGATACCATTATGTTTTTGAAAAAGCTCTAATTATAAATGAGCTGGTCCCAAAATAAGATTCATCTCGCAAAAGTACCACAGGTCGTATTGAACGGCGAGAAGAAAGATAGAAAATCAAAATAAGCTTTTAATGAGTCAGTTGTCTCGACCCAAACAATAATCTAAATAAAGCTCTGCTTTTGATTCAAATTTGAATTAATAGTTAGATTAATCTCGAAATGTATTCCAACTCAAGAGCAATGTCGTGGCAAATGCAGCACTGGTACTATTATTATAACCATTATTATACTAACTATAATTACTATCGGTGCCAATACGAGCCTTGGATGCAATTATACAAAAGCCGATTGCATTCAAACAGTGCCCAGAATTTGAGGACAGCCTTAGAGACTGTCGACTATATGAGTGAAAGCGATAAATGGACTCAAAATTCAACAAATTTTGCAAAGACTGCCAAACGAGTCAAAGAAGAAAACGATAGCTTATCTGAACATAAGTTAGACATAAAACTTGAAAATAAACAAAATTTTGTTCAAAAGCAAACCGAAAGCAGATCTGAATTGAAATGCGATCCAAAGCTATGGCAAACAACTTCGGCTGACGTTCCCAACGAAGTCTCAGTACTTATTGGAATCGATTTGAACAACAATTTTGGCGAAGAAAAGCAAACGAATTATAAATTAGACTTCGGCTCCAATAGTGAGGACTTGAATGGCCAAGAATTACCGGAATTACCATTCGTTGAAGAACTGAAATTCAATTATTTCGACACTTTTGATGAAAACGGGCCCTTCATTGCAGAGACGACTGACCAGAACAGAGCGGTTCAGAACAAAAAGAGAAGAATCAGAATTGAAAGGCTATTGCCTTCAGTCCAGTCCTCCTCCAAAACCAATGACTCGTTTGGCAGTGAAACAGAAGAACGTGAGACCAAAAGCACATTATGTGAGCGAACGAGGGCTGAATGTGCGCCCAGAGAGCAAGACATCGGAGAGAAGAGAGAGATTCGCAGAGTTTCTCAGAGATTGATGAATAGAAAACTCATTTCAAACCAATTTATATATAATTAATAATAGTTTTCAATGTTTTCAAAATAAATCTTCTCATTCATGTGATTATGGCTTTTGAATAATTACATACCTGTGCTCTGCTTAGAGGTAATTGTCAGCTCTTGTCGATTATGATTCCATACATTAATAACATTGGATTGAAATTAAGTTATTTTATTACAAACAGAGAATTAAATACAAATTTGTTGTAACCAAACATTTAATCGAAAAATGAGAAAAAATTTTGTTTTGAAGTGAAAAAACATATGAAAACAAAGAGCAATAATATGTAAAAATCGGTTTTCGGCTTAAGTCCTAAGGATTTAAAAATTGTTTTCTCAATAGAACTGAAATAATCACTATTTTACTAATTGTTGTCCAATAGTTGTATTTCCAATAGTTGTCAATCAGAAACAAAGCAATAATTTTTATATAAAAAAATAATCGAAATCTTCACCAAAATTACAAATTCATTGAACTTAACCCGAGTATAGAAACATTTATTTGTTGTATTCACAGCTTAAGTGCAAAATCGTATTCAAATATTATTACTCTTTAGTAGTTATGAGAAATGAATCGAAAGTTAAGTATTAATTGCAGTCAAAAGAAAATTGATTTAAATTTTATGATATATTTAATACAATTAATACAAATGTATTGATATTGTGGTTAAGAGAAGAAATATATGATTGGATTGGATATAAAGCATAGAAAACCACTTCTATTAGAGTATAGAAACGAACAATAAATATAAATATATGGCCTTTGAGTCCATAAATGATTCAAAAAGAAGTCGAAAATCAATTCATTTAAATATAATTCAATTAAAATAAACTAAACGTCAGAATCACAACGAATTTTTCTTATCTTTCTCTATGCCGTCCCCTTTTGGTCCGGGAGTTGAGCCGCTGTTTGGAGTACTTTGTGATACGATTTCACTAAACATACGAACAATTAGTAATCGTTTAAACAAAAGCAAACTTTTCTTACTTTTTATTGGAATCGGACTTATCTTCGGTGGTCTTCACGGACTCGGGTTCTGCCGATTCACTACTGGCCTCAACAGAAGTCTTCTTTTCAGTCGAGTCCACTGTCGACTCGTCCTTCTCTTTCTTCTTGGACTCGTCGACAGTCTTGTCCTTCGCTTCACTCGAATTGTTTGCATTCGAAGTACTGTTTGCCTCGACTTTAGACTTCTTGGCCTTTGGTTTATGAGATCTGCTGTCGCGCCGGCCGTCGCCCTCGTCTTCACTGTCGGAGAACTCGTCGTCGCGAGCGATGCGCTTCTCTGAGGCCCTGATGCTAATGCGTTCGTCCGGGTCTTTGTTGTCGTCGTCTTCGCTCTCCTGATCGATGGCGTCCTCAGGGATCGGCTGCATTTGGACGCCCGGCGCGTGCGGAAGCATTCGGAGGTTTTCGAACAAACGGGTTCTGATGGTCGGTAAGCAATGGATATTAGAGTCAGAATGAGGTGAATGGCATTCAACGCAACCCTCATCTCAAGACTCACTTAATTTTCTCTAAATATTCGGAAGTGTTTTGATTCGTCATATTTGAGGGACTGATGTGGAGCTTGAAGTCGGGGCCGAAGTATTCGAAGTAATCATTATAAGGCAGTTCATTAGCGATGTCCGAATTGAGCGCCACTGCCGTCTCGTAGGTCCAACAACGGGCCACATTGCGGATCGTATACCCGCCCCCACCCACGAGCAGTAAAGGCATATTGAATTTCTTAACGAATTCAACGCACTTTCCGTGTCCTTTGAGCGTCAAATTAAAGCACCCGAGTCTGTCCCCGGAGAGGGAGTCG
This sequence comes from Eueremaeus valkanovi, assembly GCA_034693305.1. NCBI lineage: Eukaryota > Metazoa > Arthropoda > Arachnida > Sarcoptiformes > Eremaeidae > Eueremaeus > Eueremaeus valkanovi. The sequence continues at coordinate 25,230 of JAQIWA010000482.1, forward strand.
GCGCCACACTGGAGGACAACAGCACTCGGCTGATACATTTCCATCACCTGATGGCAGACAAAGGCAGACAATTGAGTCAGTAATAGGACTACGACTATAGGACTACGAAATGCACCGAACCTTCGATATGAGCGGTTGGAAAATGCTTTCGTAGGCGTCGTCATCGATGCCGTCCCTCAGCGGGAAGTTGACCGCATAGTACTTGCCTTTGCCGGCACCGATGTCTCTGAGATCTCCAGTTCCGGGAAAGTATTCGCCGTATTTGTGGAACGAAACAGTCATTACCCGATCGGTCGTATAAAAGGCCTCTTCGACCCCATCCCCGTGATGTATGTCGATGTCGATGTAGAGCACCCGCTGGTGATACTTCAGGAGCTCAAGGATGGCCAGCACTATGTCGTTGACGTAGCAGAATCCCGACGCCTCCGACTTCTTCGCGTGATGTAGACCTCCGGCCCAATTGACCGCTATATCGGCCGCCTGTTTGTTGAGTTTGACGGCACCGGCAACTGAACCACCGGTTGATAGTTGACAGAACTCGTAGAGACCGTCGAATACCGGACAGTCTTCTCCGACATTAACTGATTGTTCGCAAGCAATGGGTCAGTGATTAGAGAGAGCGGAACAATGAGGACAGGACTCACATCTTTGCATCTGTTTGTTGTATTCGTTCATATTGTCGGGCCTTATGCTCCTCAAGAACCTGATGTAGTCGTCGCTATGGTATTTAGTCATCTCCTCCTGAGTTGCTTTGTGTGGACGCTATCAGTGCGGGTATGGAATCGATTACAAACTTTGCCCAAAATATTAATATTCATTCTGTCGTTAAAGTTATCGATATTTTAACTCTGGGTTAAACCGAGTCTTATATGAATTCAAAGGCAAATGAAGTCATTCTTATGCCTCAATTGGAACAGCACTGCAGAAGTGAGCCCTCTATTGAAAGATGAGCTCTTCGTTCGCCACAACTGTTCACAAGAGCTAATAGTTTTGATATACTGTCAGACCTGTCGTAAATCACACTGTGTAATTTCACAATTGTCCATATTCACACTTATTTTGCAGTCCCGAGTTGGGTCCTATGCTAAAGTATAGGAACTAATTTCACACCTGTGTATTTTCAATTTCAGACATACTTCACAGAACAGACCTATCTATTAACACATAGTTCCCTATCTGTTATTTCACATAAATTTTTCCTAAAGTAATTTTCCTTAAATTAATTTTGAAACTATTGCTTATAATTTTTGAAAAATTTCCCAATCTTATTAGGTGTATTTAAGGGGCCTATCAAGAAGTAAATTTTTGCCAAAACCTTAAGGTTGGCACTGGTAAGGGTGGAATGCTCCCGATATGTTCGGAAAATGACGTTTAAAGTAGAAAATGACTGATTTTCAAAGGGATTTCGACTAGATACGAATAAATATACCCTTATATTAGTTATTCTCCCATTAATTTAGTTGAATTAACAATAAATTTAAGCGAAATTCAGTCAAAATTTTTTTAATACTCGGCAATTAGTCTAGCACACATCTCAAAACACAAGGTATTTTGATGTATTCAAGGTTAAGAGAGACACATTATAAATGTTATTAAAGGTAAATTAATGAAGCAAACGACTAATTTAGATTATTTGCATAAATAATACTTGTTTTCGATACATTTCTGAAATAAAATATTTTTTTATCCCTTTGTAATTTCACACCCTATAATTTCACATCAATAAAATGTCGGTCCCAACTAGGTGAAATTAGACAGGTCTGACTGTATTTTCAAATCAGAGCTCATATGAGAAGTGTTTCGAAGTATTACTGGAACTCAATATAAGAACTCAATTATAAGCCTATGATTTGAGAGCATATTCTGCAGAGCAGGTCAGCCCCAGTGCCCTCGCAATGACTAAAACCAATGTTTATATTGATATATACGCGAAGACAGTGTTTGTGTAGTAATCGGGTAATGGATTCAATGGATTCAATGCTTACATATATTTCCATTTTGCGGTACAAACCATAGTTGAGGATCAGGTTGTGTGCCATCCGTATGCGGTGTGGCTTCATGGGGTGGCCCTGGCCATAGTAGTAGTTCCCGATGTCTCCTAACAGGGGTTAAGCAATCGATTATTACATTGAACTCAAAGTCGTATTAATGTTGAGCCAAATGCGGCACAAAATCTCTATTTCTTTGTTGGGCTTCAGTAGAGTCTGAGCTAATACTGGAGTAATAGTGCAGTCATTGCTCACAAAGCTATACTCAATCGCTATATAGTCTGAACGGATCTCCGCTCAAGTCGTCAAGAAATGAGCGCTCAATGTATGCACTGTTAGATTGAATCGATTGCTATGTATTTGGACTCAGTTTTGATTAAATATATAATTAATTAAAAAACGATTCAATACTATAATAAAAGTATAGAAAAAATGATAAAAAGTATAATAAAATATAATTATAAACGAATTGATTGTATGTTTGGATGCATTCAACTCATGTAATGGTGAGGACAGGCATACCGTCGTAGTAATAGCAGACCCTCTTCTTGACAGCACTCGAAGACATGATCACTGGTTGGTCTGTACGGCGTGTATGGCCTAAAGTGGGACCAATTGGTTGTCAACACAATTACAAGCGATTCAATTGAACCGCAATTCAAAGCAGTCTCTGCTCTGAGTGTCCGCTCTTTCAAACGATTGCATGCATTCAGTGCACACATACAGGCATTCACAGCACTCATAGATGGCATCACTATATCCTTAACTCATTTTAGTATTCATTTTTCAGTTGATTTAATTCAGTTTTCATTCAAATTCAGTACAATTTACTAATTATTGCAATTATTTTTAAGCAATCTTCTGAACTCAATGTCAGCCTTAAGACAGGCCTTAATCATAGGCGGATCGCGAGGTATCGGGTATTCGGTTGCCCTTAGATTTGCGGTAATTTTAATCAATTTGTTTGAAAACTTCGATCATTTGATTGAATCGCTTGAATAGACTAATAATCAAAGCCTTCATTCGGTTGTCTCAACAGAAAAGCGGTTATAATATCGTAATTATGTCCAGAAATGGAGACAATTTGGCTAAAAGTGTTGACTCTTTGAGACAAAATACCGGTTCAAAAGTGGTGGTCAGCGGACAGGTATGCGATATATCGAGTCAGCAATCGATTGAAGACAGTGTCCGACGTATAGACCGAACGGCCGGTAATGTGGAAGTGCTAGTGAACGCGGCGGCCATTAATTCGGATAAATTACTGTTCAATACATCCAAAGATGTGATCAATGATGTGATTGAAACCAATTTAAACGGAACTATATTTATGTGTAAATCTGTTCTGAGACAAATGATTAGACAGAGGAAGGGATCCATTGTTAACATAGGTCTCAAAACTCCAGAAATAATTGATTAATAATTGAATGAATGAATCAATTAATCGATTAATCACAGGAAGTGTTGTCGGACTGAAGGGAAATGTGGGCCAAACGATATACTCGGCCTCAAAGGCTGGACTCATTGGTTTCACGAAATCTCTGGCCAAAGAGGTGGCGCCCATTGGAGTGACTGTCAATTTGATAGCACCGGGTATTTAATCAGTAGTGCAGTGAAAGCGTTGAATAATTGAATGAAAATTGAATTATAATCAAAGGTTTCGTCAGAACTGATATGACGTCCAAAATAATTGAACCCAAAACTGAAGAACTGATTCCAATGAAGCGAATCGGTTCTCCAGAAGAGATCGCAGACGCCATATACTTCTTGGCCAACGCCTCCTATATTACCGGCGAAGTATTGATATGCGACGGAGGACTACATCTCGTTATGTGATTGAAGTTCACTATTGTTTAAAACTTTTTATTTATTTAAATAAAACTCTATTTTATAAGAATTTAAAAATAAATGTATTTATAATATAATATAATTTAATCGATAAGAGACTAGAAGTTTGTATATGACATGACTGACACGTGTATTGACTCAGATGTGAGCTATGATTCAATCTATGACTGATTGGGACCGACAGTGCTTTCAGTTATTCTTTGATTCTTCTATCGATTCTCTCAATCGATTGAAATATGCGTCGATTGAGTTGATCTCAATTATCCATTCATACCATTCATACCATTTGTCGCGAATCTGATTCTGATTTTGGTTTCCATTCGTTTCATAATATCTAAAGTGTTTTTCATTGCGTTTGCGTTTCACTACATTTCGTGCATTTAATGAGTTTATAGAGAATTGAGATTCTGTTCAGTCCTTCAAACACTTGCACTTCAGTTGCCTTCACTCGACTCAGTGGCGAACCTCACTCTTGCAGTCGATGCCTCCTCTGCTGACTCTTCGATCTTTGGAGTCTCACTACTAATTACGGATTCATTGGTTTCTTCTTTGAATCTAATTCGAGAGGTCTTCGTCGAGTCGGTCGAGCAGTTTGTTTCTTCGAGAGGATGTGATTCTTGATTGCCATTAACCGGAATCTCCTGGTGCTGAAGCAGTTTGACCGCTGCCTCGTTATCGTCTCCATTGTTGGACATCATATGAAACATCATTTCTTTATAAATGAATAAAAACATAAGAATCGGTTGAATGGAAGCGAATGGCAATAAAACCTCGACTTCTTTTGGATGAATTTCGTTTGGAGTGAAAGAAAGGGGTTTCGACTCTAAACCGTTTGATCTTATAATTCCTCTGCAGATTCCACATATAGAGCGCCACAACTAGTGATACTATGGACAGAAAGCCGACACATATGATATAAATGGGTAATTTGTTGATTTGTTCGCTCGATTTCAATAGGAAAGGCTTTGTTTTGAAGGGCACTAATCGGGGATCGGGTGGTGACAGCCATAACTCGTTCTCTACCTATCAGACCATTGAACACATGAATTAACTAAATATATATTCAGATTATCAATGAGTCCATACCTCCGGCAATTCAATAGCCGGCGAAGCAATAACCGGAACGTGAACTTTGAACTCTGCACACAATCCTTGTTTGATATCTCCCTCGACCCGAACGGCCGCCAAATCAGATCTGCCCCCAAAGGCCGACTCTAACGGCTCTATTTTCAAGTCATTCAATTCGACCAAAACATCTGTATTTGAAATAAATTGGTTTATATTATAATTTGTTTATAACAGCGAACAGAATGACGAGAAGAACTGACTCGAAACACATCCAACAAAATTAGTGAAGTTCTTAAAGCGCTGATCGTTTTGATTGTTGGCACCGACTAATACCAGACTTTCTTCGGTATTATCTTTGGTTTGAAATAATTTAGTATCGAATGACATGTCGTATATCTCACTGTCCACCTAATAGAATGTAAATTTATATTACAGTGCATTTTGCACAGTCAGTCATTTTGCGAACTAACGATTAATTGTGCGCTTTTATCTTTGCGAGTATAGAGCAGCCAATGTCTGTTCCCGTCAGCGAATGAAAGTTCTTCAGTCATTATCACTCGAGAACTGTCTGTTTGGCGAATACAAAGAAATTTGTTTATACTTTAAGAGAAATCACTCTATACTTAGAGACATTGGGGGTGGCTTTTACCCAGTTCGGATTAGCAAATACTGTAAATCAAATTTTCAGTTTTGATATTTTTCATACTCCTTAGAAAATCTCAACAATCATTGACATTAGAATTGATGCTGTACTGCATCAGAGCTATAATCGAGAAAAATGTATGT